>JAHTLZ010000038.1:1015780-1058601 GCA_023846285.1 Phrynocephalus versicolor | reverse complement strand
CTGCTGCTGCTGCTGCTGCTGCTGGTGGAGGGCGAGGAGGAGCCGCTGGCGGGCAGAGGAGGGAGGCAAAGGCGGCGGCGGCGGCTCCTCCTGCGCTCCTCCAACCTTCCTCCTCCACCGGCCGCCCGCGGGAGAGAAGAAGAGGAGGAGGAGGGCGGCGGAGGAAAAGGGGAGGAGCCTCCCCGGCCTCCCCAGGCGGCCCGGTGCCGACCGGTCCACGGACCGGCACCGGTCCGCGGCCCGGGGGTTGGGGACCACCGTTCTATTTTACCCAATAAATGTTTTGATTTCTAGTAATGACAGCATTGCTGGTTAAATAATTAAAGACTATCTGCTTAATAATCTGTTCTAGAATCTTTCCTGGAATAGATGTCAAGATGACTGGGTGGTAATTATTTAGGTCCTCTTCCCCCCCCCTTTTTTTTTGAAGATGGGGACAACATGTGCCCTCATCCAATCAATGGGGACTTCCCTTGTTCTCCAGGAATTCTCAAAGATTGTAGCCAACGGTTCTGAAATCACTTCTTCCATTTTTAAAAAAATATCCTTGGGTGTAATTCATCTGGCCCCAGTGGTGTGAATTCATTTAAAGGTTTCCAGGTTTTCCTGTACTGCCTCCATACCTATTCTATGTTGCAATTTCCGCCCTAGCTCATCTACTCTTCATCCGAACTGAACTCTTTTTTTCTTTTTGGAGAAAACTGAGTCAAAGAAGTTGTTGAGTAGATCTGCCTTTTTCCTGTCTCCTGTTAGAAACTGGTTATCATTGCCACACAGGGACCCTAAAGATCCTGCATGGCAGGAGATTGGACTGGATGTCCCTTGAGGTCTCTTCCAAGTCTATGATTCTATGACTTCTACCCCATTGAAAGGTCCTCCCTGTTGGTTAAGATCAGATCTAAAATAGCTGTTCCTCTTGTTGCCTCCTTCACCTTTTGGACTGTATTGTCTGCAAGGGCAGTAAGGAATTTATTGGACCTTGTGTTCTTAGCTGTGTTAGACTGTCAACATATATTGGGATAGTTAAAATTTCCCATTAGTACTACATCTCTCCCTTTTGACTGAGTGGCCATCTGCTCATGGAAGGCATCATCCAACTCCTCCAGCTGACTTGGGGGGGGGTCTATAATATACCACCACAGTGGCATCCCTCCCATTATCCCCCCCCCCTTAATTTTCACCCAAATACTCTCAACCTGACTTCCCAGGTGTGTATACTGAATTTCTTCAGCAGGATAAATGTCCTTAACTTATAAAGCTATTCCTCCTCTTTTTTTTAACTAGGTCTGTTCCTCTGAAATAGGTTATACCCTTCAATAACTACAGTCCAATCATAAGTCTCATTCCACCAGGTTTCAGTGATGCCAATTATATCATATTTATTTTGCTTTATGAGGACTTCCAGCTCCTCCTGTTTGTTTCCCATGGTCTGTGCATTGGTGTAGAGATATTTAAGGCTGTGTGTCCTTCTTACAAGCCCTTTGTTTAGCCTATTTTTCCTCACCCTGATGTTCTGCAATACTCCTTGTCCTGCTCCTACTGCTACATTTGGGCTATTCCCCACAACCCATCGTGGCTTTCTACCTTTAAGAAAGTTTTCGCCCTCCCCTTGCAAACTCAGTTTAAAGTTCTCCTTGTCAAATCTGCAAGCCTCTTGGCAAAAATATTCCTACCAGCAGTGGTGTGGTATAGCCCATCCCCCCATAGCCCATCTAAATGAAATAGCAAGCTATGGTCCAAGAATTCAAATTGTCCCGCACCCTCTGCGGAGTCAGTTGTTCACCTCCGCTATTGTTCTTTCCCTTCGTGGGCTACTTTTTCTACAGGGAGGAGAGATGAAATTACCACCTGTCCACCCAGGTCCTTCAGCTTCCTGCCCATCTCCTCTTATGCTTTTGTGATATCCCAAAAGCTATGCTTTGTAGTATCATTAGCATCTACATGGACCAAGAGAAATGGGTTAGAATCAGTGGGCCTGATGAATCATGTCAGTCTCTTTGTTACATCTTTAAAGTTTATATTGTTGCTGTTGTTGTTCTCATTATTCTCGCTTTACAGACACAGGAGGAAGAGCTATTTGGAAACAATGAAGAGAGTCCTGCATTCAAAAATTTCTTGAATTTGTTGGGTGATACCATCACACTCCAGGATTTTAGAGGGTAAGTCAACAAGCCCATTCATTGTGCTAGGACCTGAATATATGACGGAGTGCCTGTCCCTTAGATTAATGAATGCCCATCCAACTCGATCTTCTTTTGCATTGGCACTTAGAGTGGCCACCCCTAGGGAAGCCCGGAAAACTGTTACAAGAAACTGGGCTTTCTCAGTGGCCGCCCCTGCTCTTTGGAACAAATTGTCAGTTGAAATGCACTTGGCTCCATCTGTGGCCATGTTTAAGAGTTCTTTGAAGACCTGGCTCTACCGTGAGGCTTTTGGCCGTGCTGCACGTTGCTCACCACCTACCTGACTCCCTATTATGATTTGATTGCTCTATGTGTTGATTATGCTTACTTAATATGTGTAGAATGTTTTTATTTTGTTGTTTTAACTTTCCTTGTACACCGCCAGGAGTTGTTCTCTGAATTAAACTTGGCGGTATATAATTTTTTAAAAAATCCATGATGTGTTTATTAGAAACCTACTCTAAAGCATCAGAGTTGGTTTTCATAAGCCCTTCTTCTTGAAATTCCCTTACAAACAGATATATTTTGAATGAAGTTAAAAAAGATAAAAGTGTAGCAGACTTCCAGATTTCTAGCAAAATGAAATTCCTAGCTTCTGGTGGTGCTACAGACAAAATTGATGGCATGATGATCGCTTCGGATCACTGCCTGCAAGTGGTTTTTCCTAGTGTGTGCTGTGTCGTTACAGTTGTGACCGACTCTCCGTGACTCCATGTCCATGGGGGTTTTCTTGGCAGGAATACTGGAGTGGCTTGCCAGTTCCTACTCCAGGCGCCTGCAGCACCTGGCATTCCCTGGTGGTCTCCCATCCAAGTACTAACCAGGGCTGACCCTGCTTAGCTTTCGAAACCAGGTGAGATTAGATGTGCTTAGGGCATCATCCTACAGCAGGTTTTTCTAAGGTGATGATAAATCCAGGTCAGACTGACCTTCACCAGCATCATTATTGCAACCGAATTCTATGGCTTCTTTTCGAGGGGAAAAATAAGAACATTGGGACATCCGAGTGTCCACCCCCTTTGTGAAACTGGTGTTTGAAAGCGGAATGGAGGCTTCTCTTACGTGACTCCCAAACTAAAGAATGCACTCCTTGCATGCCGTAATCAGTTTCCACTAATTTTTAAGAAGGGAGTAAAAACATACCTTCTTAGTTTACCTATTTTTATGTTTAACCTGTGTGGTTTTGAATTTGCATTGTCTGAATTTTTAATGGTTTTTAATTCCTTTTGCTTTACACAAAGTGATTGTATTATTGGGATTTTAATTTTTATTAAGAAATGGGTTTTTTCCTTTTTCTAGCAGAAGACAAGGCAGAAAAAATACAAAAGGGTGAGATATTCGCCCAGTCCCACCAGCCCTTTCTGGAACAGGCGGATTGATACAATTTTATTAAGGTTTTTGCTAAATGCTGGCTTTGCCTGTTTTTGTCTTTTAAAAACTTTGTAAGCTGCCTTGAGGGCCGTCTTCTAGTGGAAAGGCAGGATAGATATTCAAGAAATACAAATTAAGTGAATATGTCCTTGCCATTGTCATGTTGGACATTTCCACAAATTCTTTGCCAACTTCCGCAGATTCCTTGCTGACTGGCCGTGATGAGACTTGCATTGAGAAGCAGACACGCAATATTTCTGCTTCAGTTTCTCCTCTGTTTTGACCTTAAGCCATTTAGGCAGAAATGGCATCATGTTTTATTTATTTATTTATTTATTTATTTATTTATTTATTTATTTATTTTCCCCATTGGAGCAAATGCAGCAGGTACCTAGGGTCCACATTGTTCTTATTGTGTTCTAGCTTTCGAGGAGGTCTGGACGTCATCCACGGCCAGACAGGCACGGAGTCCGTGTACACGATGTTCAGGGACAGGGAGATTATGTTTCATGTCTCCACCAAGCTTCCCTTCACAGAGGGAGACATGCAGCAGGTAACCCGACAGCTGACCTGGCCTTCCGGGTGGACTATCATGGGAGGGGAAGGCGCTTTTGGGGGGGGGTGCAGGAAGAAAGGATCCTGAGCCACTGAGGAGGAAAAAAAGATGTAAAGTGCTTTCTACTCAGGTGCCCCAGCCTTATATTTATTACTTTAATTTATATACTGCCAGAGGAAAAGCCCCCCCCCCCCAAAAGGGGGGGCGAGGAGAAGCAAAGTAAACTGTTGTACTCATGTACTTCCCCATAATGCTTAAAGCACTCTCTGGGTGATTTGCAATTTAATTATGCAAGCTACACATTACAATGGACCCTTGTATAACAAATGGTTTGTATAACATAAAATCTGTACAACATAAAAAATTCTGGAGATAGGGGAAATTTGCTTAATAGAATCGTCTATGGGGCGAATCTGCACAACATAAAAATGGTTGTGATTAGGGATTACTCTGTTTTCAATGCATTCGTATGGGAAATTTGTATAAAGTAAGCATGTCCAAACTTTGGCCCTCCTGATGTTTTGGACCACAACTCCCAGAATTCTAAGCCTGCATTTCCAATGGCAAAGGACTGTGGGAGTTGTGGTCCAAAACATCTGGAGGGCTGAAGTTTGGACATGCCTGGTATAAAGGAAAATTTGCTTAACAGAATTTCATTTGGAACAAATTAATTCCTTGATACAAGGTACCACTGTACTCTCCAACCGCCCCCAGCAAGCTGGTCACTCATTTTACTGCCCTCAGAAGGATGGAAGGATGAGTGAACCACGATCCGTTTCACTCAGGGATTGAACCTCATTTCGTGAGCACAGTTTTGACTGCAGTTCAGCAATTTGACCGCTGTGCCACGAGGCTCCTAGCACTATTCTGCGTGATTTACAAGTGCTAAAAACAAACTACAAAAAGCAGTGAAGACTAAATTACCACACAGATACCAAAAGCATCATCTAAAAAAAAAAACAACCTTTAAAAGCCAATGATGCTGTTGAATCCATTTTCAGGCTGAAGTGGAACAACAGGTTAAGCTTTCGCTCAGGGTCAATGCAAAAAAGCCTCCCCAAAAAGCGAATACAGAGAGAGGAGCCTCATATGACTCCAATGGGAGTGGATTCCATAACCTCAGTGCCACAACAGGAAGGCCGTAAACAACTTTGCAGGAGGGTTTGTGGTTTAGAACCAAGCCCTACTTGCAGAAACCCACACAAAAAGAAGAGGCTTGTGAAAATTACATTTCGCTCAGAATCATCCAGCCGTCCAAATATACCTCTCTTAGATCTGCATGTGGCCCAATAGGAATGTTTGTATTATTGGGATTTTAATTTTATGAGGAAATAGTTTTGTCCTTTTTTCTAACAGAAGACAAGGCAGGGAAAACACAAAAGGGTGAGATATTCGCCCAGTTCCACCAGCCCTCCCTGGAACAGACCGACTTGCCCTAATATTCTGTAAGAACCATGAACAGGTTTCATTATATAAAAAGGCGAGTGATTGATGTGTCCCCCTTCTCTCCTTTTCAGCTTCAGAGAAAGAGACACATTGGAAATGACATAGTGGCACTTATATTTCAAGAAGAAAATACTCCTTTTGTTCCGGACATGATTGCTTCAAATTTCCTGCATGCCTACATAGTCGTTCAGGTTGAAAATACTGAGACAGAAAATCCATCCTACAAAGTAAGAGAAGGGTCTCTCTCTCTCTCTCTCTCTTTCTGTGCGTGGTTGTCTGTGAGTTTCTGGACACGTCTCGTTTGGCCTGGCAAAAGAGCGTTTCGGAAATGGCGAAGTATGTACCTCTTGGGCCATGTCTAAAGAGTTCCCGCAAAGTCTCCTGAAAAGGACTGTTGATTTCCTGCCTCTCTCTTTGGCGGTGCCTTCATGTCTGGTTTGTTTCTGTAGTTGTTGCGTTTAGGAGCGGTACAAAAAAAAGTTACTTCACGTCCGTCTCGCAACAACTGAAATTTGTCTTGACCACTCCCCCGGAACGTGTGCTAAGTGAGACAAATCTGTACCTACCGCTGGGGTTGGGTTTTCTCTTGTCCCTCCTCTGTTCCGCTTCTTGTCCCGGTTAAGAGGACGTGAAGTAACAACTCTACTGGTACAAATGGTATCTTGCCCGCACAATCCTGGCTTCCTGGGTTATTTTCTTTGTGTCCATCTAATGGTTAGTGGGTGAAGCGACTAGAGATGGGCACGACCAGAAAAAATTACGTTTCGAGTTGTCGTTTGTCGGGAAGGGCCCGTTTCGGGTCATTTCCGTTCTTTGCGAAAATTTTCAAAAATTTGTCGTTCCGTTTGTCGTCTGTCGTTTGTACAGGTTTAGGGGGAGGGGTGGGCTCTGGGAGGCACCTCTCTGGGTGCCTCCCTCTGAGTTGACCCAGAAGGGAAGGGAAGCGTAACGCGTAGCCAGTAGCCACTGCCTATTATGTTGGGTTGTTAGTGTGACAGGAAACCTCTTTGGCACTTTGCTGTCTCACTAAGAACATTATAGCCATTAATAGCTATAGCTCAGCCATATTTAGCCAGGGTTGG
Organism: Phrynocephalus versicolor; assembly: GCA_023846285.1. Lineage (NCBI taxonomy): Eukaryota > Metazoa > Chordata > Lepidosauria > Squamata > Agamidae > Phrynocephalus > Phrynocephalus versicolor. The sequence goes on along the minus strand of JAHTLZ010000038.1, from coordinate 1,051,963 downwards.
GGGTAGTGTGTCAGAGACACCTCTCTCGGCACTGACTCTGACTCACTAAGAAGGAAAGCATACTGGCGTACGGGTTACAAGGGAGGAAGTGGGTCTGGAGTTGGAGGCACCTTTCGATGCACCACTCTGACTCACTAAGAAGGGAAGTGTACTTGCGTACACTTGCGTACTTGCGTACGAATCTGGCTTAGGGTTGGGGTTAGGGTAAGGGCTAGGCTTAGGGTAACAGTTAAGGTTAGGGTGAGTTAGTGGGCTGCAACTCTGGGTGCCTCTGACCCACTAAGAAGATAGTGTACTGGCGTATGGGTTAGGGTTAGAGTTGGGCTTGGGCTTAGGGTTAGGGTTTGTGGGCTTTTAATGCCCTCTGGCACACCCAGAGGTCTCAGTCAAAACCTGCCCATGCGATTGGTGGAATGGCTCCAAAAATTTGCATGGTCCCATCCCATGGCCAGCCCATCATTGCGCATGCGCAGGTGTAAAAAAATAAAAATAAAATAAAATCAATGGAGACGTTTTGTTGCAAGAAAAACCCACTGCTGCTACTATAAAAAATCAGGCATTTAAAATACCTAATTTTCAAATGTTTCTGTGGTGCTTTGGTGGGCTTTTGGACCACGATTTAAAAATAAATATTGCGGTCGCCATTTTGGATCCCCCCCACCATGACAGTTAGAGCTATTCGGCAGTGGAATATGCTGCCACGGAGGGTGGTGGAGTCTCCTTCTTTGGAGGTTTTTAAGCAGAGGCTGGATGGCCATCTGTCGGAAATATTGTGATGGGGGTTCCTGCATGGCAGGGGGTTGGACTAGATGGCCCTTGAGCTCTCTTCCAACTCTAGGATTCTATAATACTAACAGGCTGCTGTACCGCACCAGCCCCAAGCGGGGTGAAGCCCTTATTTTCAAGTTAAAAATTACAGCAGCGTGCGGCCCATGTTCAAGAAAGCTAAGCAGTAATGATACTGTAATTCAACAACTCCTGAGTCGGCTGGTTCTTTTGCGGATGACCCCTCCTCCCAAAACCACAACCCAGACGCCCAATGGGAGCTTTGATTTGGGGATGGATTAATTGAGGTGTAGTCTCCAAATCAAAAATCAAATCAAAAGGGGGCATGGTGGCTCAGTGGAGTATACCTCCAAAAACTGTCAGCTGCAAAGTCAGCAGCTCAGCAGTTCGAATCCCGGGTGCCACGCAATGGAGCGAGCTCCCGCTGATAAGCCCAGCTCCTGCCACCCTAGCAGTTCGAAAGCATGGAAAATGCAAGTAGATAAATAGGTAGCACCATTAAAAAAAGCAGGAAGGTAAAGCAGTATTTACATGCAGCCATGCCGGCCACGTGGCCACGGACTTCCACAACACTGGCTGTTCGGCTTGAATATGGACATGAGCACTGCCCCTAGAGTTGGACACGACTAGCATGCATGTGTGGGGGAATCTTTACCTTTACCTTTACTAGTCTCCCAATCCCATCACATGCTAGTCCCCCTCTCTTTAGCGCTGGTTAGGCCCTGCCTTGTGTCCTGTGTCCAGTTCTAGACGAGGCACTTTCAGCAGGAGGCCAACAAAGTGGAGCAAGTTCAACGGAAAGCAGCAAGGATGATCCCAGGGGATGGAGACCAAGCCCTACGAGGAAAGACTGGAAGAACTGGGCTTGTTGAGTCAGGAGAAAAGAAGACTGAGAGCAGGAAGGATAGCAAGCAATCTTCAAAGATATGAAAGGTATTCATAGAGAAGCGGGGCAGAATCAGTTGTCAGTTATCACCAAGCGCTGGTCACATAATAATGGGCTTAAGCTACAGGAAGCCAGATTTAGGCTATCAGGAATAAAACTTCCTGACCACTTAGAGCAGTATGACAGTGGACGCAATTACATTGGGATGTGCTGAGCCCTACAACACTGGCACTTTCTTTCTTTTTTTAACGGTTTACAGTTAGACATTTAGAAAGTAATTTTTCATTTCCATCCTTAAATATTGAAAATAATAATAAAGCTTCATTTGTAGTTATTCATTGATTTAACAGGGTTTCTTTCCATTTAATTATCTCCTGCCAATTGGCTCCGACTCTGAGGCAAGGGATCCATTCAAATGTGTTCCATAGAATAATAGAGTTGGAAGAGACCTCAAGGGCCATCCAGTCCAACCCCCTGCCATGCAGGAACCCCCCATCAAAGTACTCCCGACAGATGCCCATCCAGCCTCTGCTTAAAAACCTCCAAAGAAGGAGACTCCACCACCCTCCTTTGGGGCAGCATATTCCACTGCCGAACAGCTCTAACTGTCATGAAGTTCTTCCTAATGTTCAAATGGAATCTCTTTTCCTGTAGTTTGAAACCATTGCCCCGAATCCTAGTCTTTGAAGCCGTGGAAAACAAACCTGTTCCCTCTTCAATATGACATCCTTTCAAATATTTAAACATAGCTATCATATCCCCTCTCAGTCTTCTTTTTGAAAGGCTAAACATTCCCAGTTCCCTAATCCGTTCCTCATAAGACATTTCCTCCAGACCCTCAGCCATCCCAGTCGCCCTCCTCTGCACCCGCTCAAGGTTGTCAACATCCTTTTTAAACTGAGGCGCACAGAACTGGACACAGTACTCCAGGTGGGGTCTGACCAGAGCAGAATAGAGTGGCACTATCACTTCCCTTGATCTAGACACTATGCCTCTGTTGATGCAACAAAGAATCGCATTGGCTTTCCCACATCACACTGCTGACTCATGTTCAATTTGTGGTCCACCAAGACTGCCAGATCCCTCTCACAGGTACTGTTTTCCAGCCATGTGTCTCCCATTCTATATCCGTGTAATTCATTCCTTTTACCTAAATGCAGCACCCTACGTTTCCCTCTTAGATTTCTTGATTGAATGTATGTAATTTTGTGGGGTACTAATACACTGTCACTTCCAAGAGGAAATTGGATGTGCTTTGATTTAGGATTCCTGCCTTGAGCACAGAGTTGGACTCTGTGGCCTTATGAGAGATGTAGTCCCCCAAAAAAGTGCTCTTAAGTCCCCCCCCCCTGCCCTTTCCTTCTAAAAAGCAACAGAATCAGTCTGTTTAACTTGGGGGGGGGTCTTCCTATCATTCTGCATGTTTAGATGCAATTTAGATACTATGTATGTAGCTTGTACCTTTAATCATGGTAAATTATTTCCACTTCTTTTCCCACTTCTTACTTGCAAAAGGTGGCTGTCACCGCACGAGAAGATGTCCCTTCATTTGGTCCTTCCCTGCCATGCCCACCTGTGTTTCAAAAGGTAAGGGACGCGACAGGAGCTGTGCTGAATAACAACCATAACTTCATGAGAACTTTTGTCCTGCATCAAAGGGAGAGGGGGCTTTTGTGGCTTATAAATGTAGCATGAAATTGTGGCCTCAGATGCAAGATATTGTAGGAAGACAGAAGCATTGGGATTGTGGGTTTGCTGCCAGGTGCCAACAGTTTGTCGATTGGAATTGACCAACAAATGATTGCTAATTCATGAAGTTGGATGATCGTGAAGACCAAGAAGTCAAAAGATAGATACAAGTCAAGGGCGACAAGGATGGCAAGAGGGGGGATGGTGGAATAACAAGCCTATGAGGAAAGACTGAAAGGACTAGGGTTGTTTAGCCTGGGGAAAAGAAGACTGAGGGCCAGTAGGGTAGCACTTTTCAAAGATTTGAAATGCTCTCATACAGAGGAGGGGCAGGATCTGTTCTCAGTCATCCGAGAGAGCAGGATGTGCAACAATGGGCTCAAGTTACGAGAACCCAGATTTGGGGTGAATACCAGGAAAAACTTCCTAACTGTTAGAGCAGTATGGCGATGGAACCAATGATCTCGAGAGGTGGTGAGGGCTCCCACACTGGAGGCATTTAAGAGAAATTAGGACAACCACCGGGCAGATTTTCTTTGATTTGTATTCCTGCATGGAGCGGAGGTGGTAGTGGTGGGCCTGATGGCCTTGTAGCCCCTTCCAACTTTACTAGTCTACAATTCTATGATTTGGAAAGCTACAACGCGTTATGTAATGAAAAAACATATAGTGCAGGCTGTGAAGCTGATCATTCAAGATAAACTAAATGTCTTTATGTCTTTATGTCTTTATTTATGTCTTTATTTATGTCTTTATGTCTTTACGTCTTTATTTATTTATTTATTTATTTATTTATTTATTTATTTATTTATTTATTTATTTATGTTTAACTTTCTAGACTGCACCGAATTTCCCAAAGGGAACACTGGGCAGTTCACAAACAGAGCAACACAAAGAATTAAAACCACCACAATTTCAATCAAATAATACATAAATAATGGAAAGGGAGACATAGCAAATGGAGAAGCCTATGAAGATCCCTGGAGGCTGGATTGAATGCAGGAGAACGTAGATAGTTAGGGCTGCTGTATCCAAAATAGAATAGCTGTGGCAATGTTCAACCTCTAGCAAGAGAGAAATGAGAGGTTGTTGCCGGTTTTTAGGTTGTGATGTAGGAGCTGAAGATTCTCAGAGGAAACAGTGTCTTCTTTCAAGCTCAAAGTTCAGCCTCACGGTGGGATTTTCAGATTTCCTGTACTACAAATACCATCATTCTCCATTTGGGGAGTTTCCCCCTCCCTGGCAGGCTCCATACAAACACCCGAATGGTGCTCACCTGGGAGAAAGTCCCTAAAAGAGAAGGCTTTGAGGCTTAATTAGGCCAAATTCCATTCAGGAATTCTTTCTTGGGGAGAGCTTAGCCCAAAAAGCTCAGCCTCAAAACCATTCTGTTTAGGCTTTGCTCCCAGGTGAGCCCATTTGGGTGTTTGGATGCTGGCTGTCCAGGTGGGGTCGGACTTTAAGAATTGGCTTATTTATCAAGTCTCGGCTGTAGAGGGTGTGACCTTGTCACTCTGTGGAGTCTGCGTTTCCTTGGATCTCTTTCCAATGACAGGGCCAACCATAAGAAGACACACATTGAGGGAGGAAGAGTTGTCAGTGCGTGCTTATGAAGGAGGAAGGGCTTTTCTGCCGGGCTTCAAGAGATCGCATGCCTGAATTGATAAGAATAGATCAATTTTTTTAAATGTCTAAGTAGTAGCTGCAGTGTTGCAAGGAAAAACTACAGATTGGGAGTGTGGGAAACTCTATTTACGTTTCCTTTTGCATCATGTGGCCAAAGGGATGGAATGTGAACCAGCCTTCCTCAATCCTGGAGCATTTTCAGGGTTGGATATTTACTTATCAACATGGCCACCCTTTTAGAAACTGTTTCAGTGGTCGTCTTAGTGCGTGATTCAAAGCCTGCTAAGTGTACGAACATAGGCTTCCCAGTTTCACTTCTTGCATCCTCTCCTCCTTTTCCTCCCCTGCTCCAGAACTCGGAATTCCGGGAGTTTCTCCTCACCAAACTGATCAACGCAGAACACGCCTGTTGCAAGTCAGACAAGTTTGCAAAACTTGAGGTGAGATGGCATGAGCTGGCGCAAGCCAGCTGAAAGACTTGGGGTACGACAGAACAGCTGGGGAAAGGTGTGTGGATCTTCTAGGATGTGTTACCTGGGAAGATGGATTTCTCCAAGTAAATTCACTTTAGTCAGCAGAGAGAAGAGTCATTGTGAATCTTGTTCGTGCTTTCTTAAGGAACCTGTGCTGCTGCTGTCCAGATCTGCAGAAGGCACAGCTATCGCAGAGTGACCTCAACAAGCTGCAAACAAGGACTAGATGCTAATTTCCTCCTCTCTGCTGATTATATCCTCGCTCACATCTGCAGCTGCTCTATTCCTCCAGCACTGGCACCAAGGCTTTTGGAGGGGGGATGATTTAGAGGCAAAGGGGTGCTCAGTCGAGGGGAACAGATACCCCATGAGTGGCCCTTTGTTTCTTCTTGCCCCACATTGAATGAGGAAGCTGGAAATGTCAGCTTCTAGCCACCTGTTGCATGAGCTCACTGTCTAAACTGATAGGAGTTTGTTTGATTCTAAAAGAAGCAGAAGCCCCAGTGGTTGACTGAAGAAGGATGGTTGGCAGATGGATGAGAATGCCAGTCTGATATTTGCTTTAGCATTGTCATGCAGTCAGTGAAAAATAGTGGGTTGGACTGGATAGCTTTCTAGGCCTCTTCCAAAGCCGTTGCCCCACGTCCACTTTGTACCACAACAAACTAAAATGTACAATAAATCTTGTTGTGGTCACGTGGTTTTGTTGCTGTTCCTGCTTCCTCAAGGAAGCACTTTTTTGTTATGTCACTTCTGTGACCCCACGGACGGGGTCTGCATCCAAGTGCATTTTGTTGTGTTTTGCCGTGGCACTATTTTTAAAAAAAATTAAAATCTGGTAAGTAGGTATATCAGTATATTGATTTTCACTTGTCCTTTGTCGTACTTCGAATACTTCTTTTTGGCTTCTTTCCATGCATAGTGGCTTCTCGTACTGTGAATTTACTGTCATGTGGCTGTTCCAAGTAGTGCCACTAGGTGGCCCTATGGCAATGGAACAGTTATGCTGTGAATTAAACGATACCCCGTGGTGTGTGTACCGGTTTAAAAACTGCAACAGAACAGTGACAAGGATTCCACCACCCCAAGGCCAAGTACAAGGAAGATGTGCTGAGTCGCGCTTTGGGGAGCGTGACCGCACTTTTTTTTGCTTAAAGCGTGGCGGATGTGGGGGAACAATTTTCAGATCTGCATCTCAGAGCACTTTCTAGAGCAACAAAGTGGACGTGGGGTAAAGGCCCAACACAATTATTCTGTGACTGAAATGATCAAGACATTTCTGGTTTGTGGCTACTCTTCCCAGGGTTCTCCAGGAAGAGAACGCTCTGAAATGGTTTCCCGTTCTCTTTTTCCGGGGAGTGCCCTGGCACCGTGCACCTTGCCCAAGGCCACACAGACTGGCGTTTCTCCCAGGAGGAACAGTGGGGGAATGACGTTCCTGACCACGGATGAGATTTCTGGAATTCAGGAAGGCCCGGTCCCAGAGTTTGATAGGAAGCCGGTGGGCAAATGGGGATGGGGGCCCTCAAATTGGAGACAGAATCATAGAATCACAGGGTTGGAAGAGACCTCAAGGGCCATCCAGTCCAACCCCTGCCATGCAGGAACCCCATCACAATATTTCCAGCAGATGGCCATTCAGCCTCTGCCTAAAAGCCTCCAAAGAAGGAGGCTCCACCACCCTCCTTTGTGGCAGCATATTATTCCACTGCTGAACAGCTCTAACTGTCATGAAGTTCTTCCTAATATTTAAATTGATTCTCTTTTCCTGTAGTTTGAGAGACCATTGCCCCACGTCCTTGTCCCTGAAGCCATGGAAAATAAACCAGTCCCTTCTTCAATGTGACATCCTTTCACATCCAACTAGAGCTGTAGCCCACTCACTGTGGTCTTGAGCATTCATGTGCTTTGCAAACCCCTCACCTTCCTATCTTTCCCACACTGCTTCTTCAAACCATTAGCCATAAAATTATTCAACTGGTAGTCCTTTAATTCTCAAACGCCCCTCCTCATGAATCCTGGCTCTGCAGCCCAGTGCTCCAGCTAGGTGATGAGAAGCCAGAAAAAGCTGAAGAAATTGACTCAGAAAAATACCTTCTGTAATATTTTGGCTCTGTGGTTGATCGACTTGATTATTTTTGTACTTGTGATGGGTTGACAAGGAGGGAAAGGTTTGGTTTCCTTCTGAGACAGGGTTCCAGGAAATAACATGCAAATAGTCCTCACGAGAAGTGACTACTGATGCCTCACGATGGTGTTTTTAGGACCGGACAAGGGCAGCCTTGTTGGACAACCTCCACGATGAACTCCACATCCACACACAACTGATGCTAGGCCTGGGATCGGAGGAAGACAAGCTGGAAAATGGTGGCCATGGTGGATTCTTGGAGTCCTTTAAGGTAAAGAAGAATCTTGGGTGACCTTGTGTGGTCCTGCCATTTTGAGACCTTGCTCGGGGAAATCAAAACAGTCTTATCATAGTTGACGGTCTCTTGGCCCAAGCCTGGGCAAGAAAGGGGCATGGTGGTGGCTCAGTGGGCTAGCGCACTGAAAACTGTCGGCTGCAAAGTCGGCAGCTCGGCGGTTCAAATCCCAGGTGCCACGCAGCGGCGCGAGCTCCTGATGGTAACCCCGGCTCCTGCTGACCAAAGCAGTCTGAAAGCTTGTAAATGCAAGTAGATAAATAGGTACTACTGTAAAAAAGTGGGAAGATAAAAACAGTGTTCTGCACATCCACACCGGCCACGTGGCCATGGACCTGCACAACATTGGCTCTTCGGCTTGAATATGGAGATGAGCACCGCCCCTGGAGTCGGACATGACTAGCACACATGTGTGGGGGAACCTTTACCTTTACCTTTTTGGCCTAAGCATGAGGTCCATTGCTGTCTTTATTTGTGAATTTGTTTATGAAAGACATATCCTGATGCACCAGAAATGACATTCAGGGAGGTGTCCTTTGAGCAGCTCAAGGTTTGAGGTGGATTTTGGAGGGAAAAATCTCCTGGGAGGTCCTTCCCAAGGCTTGGCTGGCCGCCTCTTGTGAGCATCTGTTTTTCCTGCCTTTCAATCTCCCAGATAAGCTTCCTAAGAGAGGCTACAGAACTGGTGCATTGTGGGAAACTGAAATGGCCATGGCGTCTAACCTCCCAGTATGGCCACGATGATTCTGATATATGATATGTGATATATGATGATAACTAGGAATACTAGTTAATGGTGCTGGCCATTCTTGGGCCCAACATATCTCTTCGGTGAGCAATGCTTGTTGGACTTCCTGACACATCACATAGTTCCACAAATGGAATTTGTGGTGGATTGCCCTTAAGTTAAGAATTTGTTGTCATCCTTACTTGTTGCACACCAAGTCGAGCAACTCAGGATTCAACCAATAATATTTATTTATTTATTTATTTATTTATTTATTTATTTAGCTTGTATGCTGCCTACTACCCAAAGGTCTCTGGGCAGCTCACAATCAAAATAAACAATTCAGACAATTAAAACATCAAAATTGCAATAAAATTAAAACAATAAAACATTTAAATACAATAAATACAATATATTAAAATACTACACTAAAATTGCCATCAGGACCCACAAAAATCAGTTTAAAAACTTCTGGAACAGGAATGTTTTTACCTGGCGCCAGGATGTCATCAATGTTGGTGCCAGGCGGGTCTCACTTGGGAGGGCATTCCATAATGTGGGGGCAGCTGCCGAAAAGGCCCTGTCCCTACAAGCCATCCCTTTCACCTCCTTAAGGGATGGTTCTTTCAGGAGGGCTCCCCCGGCTAGATCCTATAAATTTCTATACCACACATCTTCCAGAGGAACTCCCGGCAGTTTCCATGAATACAAGAGAAGATGCAACAATATTTTTATTAAAAAAATGAAACAATGATCACAATATAATATCTCTGGAGATCACTTGCTTGCAAAGGGACTATAGGATTTCCGCCACTTATTCCCTCATAAAGACCAGAACGTACTGGTCACTATTTCATCTTCCCTCAGGCTGATTTTCTTGACCTAAGTCGTTCTTTAGCTGATGTATTTTAAAAAAATAACAATACAGGAATTGCTTCATGTGTGATTTGCTTTTCTTCCCATAGTGGAGGAGATAGGAAGAATTTACTTGTATATGTAGATTTTTCTTGATTTAAGTCAGGAAAAGAGGTGTTTCCCATATAAATCCTCTCACAATTCAGTGGCACTTACTCCCAGGTAAGTCAGAATAGGAATATATACATAGTTGTGGTGGTGTTAATTGACCCAGTTATGGATTTTATGCAGTTTGTCTGTTCCTGGGGTGTGGGTCTGTCTATTCTGTGTGGTGGATAGATATCTTGTGGACAAATGGTGTAACCTTTGGCGTAAGTTATATGTGTGTCATATATTTGTGTGGATTTCAGCCATTTTTTTCTTACGTAAAAATAGGCCATGATGCATGTGTACAACTTGCATGAATCATCCTTTTCACTCCATAAACAATGCATACCTCACATAAGTTGTCTTCTAGTACTAGTGGGGTCACCAGTTAGGACTAGAGATGGCCATGAAACGGAAAAATGGTTTTTCATTTCCGTTTTGATTCATGCCCCTCTCCCTTCGTTTATCGTTTTTTGGACATGAAATTTTTAAAAATGTTCATTTTGTTTTTCGTGTTTCGGGGTTCTTCCCAATGGTGGATGAGAGCGCCAGGCGTGCTGTCATTCCCCACTGGGAAGATCCCTTTAAAGAGACCCCATTCTGCCTCTGCATGCCGAGGGGCTGAACGGGAGTCCTGCCTTTCCCGCACCGGTCATGACAGCGCCCGGTGCTGTCATCCGGTGCGGGGAAGGTGGAGGGCGTTCGGGAGGGGGCTGCGATCCGGCTTCCACGCACTCTTTAAAGTGTTAGACGGTTACTTCACGTCCTTCCTCGTTCTGAGATGACGTTCTTTTTGTGATAACGTTGTTTGCATTCATGTGGTCTTGTCCCGGTTCTGTCCCTGTTTCTGTTTACCCACAGGCGTGATTGAGGGTATCGTGACAACTGTTACTTCACGTCCTTGTTTCGCGTGACAATTACTGAATTTCCCTGGCTTTGTTTACCCCCCCTTTTTTGGCCCGGGCTTCCGTTTTACGATATTTCGAATCTCCGCAACTTTGCCTTTCATGCATTAAGTGGCAAAACTCCCGGTTTCATGCCTTCTTCCCTCTCTGCAATGCATTGTTTACGCCATTGGGATTGTACTGGAGAATGCAATTTTGCACTCCTGCCACTAGATGGAGAATGTGTTCGTTGCGTAACAAGTATTACTTCACGAGCACTGGACTCGAAACAAGAACCGAGACAAGACAATTCCTGAGGCCAGGGAGAGGTATGTCTTATCACGCTCTGTTCCCGGTTCAGGGGGCATGGTCAGGATGAACTCCCGCCGTCATGCAATGGACATGGAATATCCTTTTTTCGTACCAGTCCCAAGCGGGACCGGGAACCGCAATGAGAGGGATGTGAAGTAACCATCTTAGTGATCTAAGGGCCACATCATTTATTTAAGTCAAGTTCCAGACAGATTCTAGCTCTCCTGTGACTGTGCACTGCCTGCCCACAGAAGTGCAGAATTTCCCCTTCCCATCTGTTCTGCTTTTGTTGTGCAGGGCCATCACACCATCTTATGTGACATAGATACAGTGAATAGGAATTCCTATATGCTTCCCCCCCCCCTGAAATACAGAGATACACAGATTTCTCGCTCAGAAAAGCCTTGCTTGTATGACTGGATGCCCAGAACAAAATATTTCCTTTTCCTTTTCATATATTGGTGTTCTAAAATAAAACACACAAAACTTCCCTGCCGTCCCAACCTCCAGACAATCATTTTAGGAGAAAAATAAATTTTCTTACCCTGATTCCTTTGCCTTTTCCCTGAGATGAATCCAGACTTTCTCACACTTTTAGCTTTTGCAGGATCTCCCAGGCTTTGCAAAGAAAACAACTGTCAGAATAATTTTGCTGCTGCCCTTTTACCTTTGGACAGCCCTGCTGGTCGGCTTGATAGCTTATTTACTTCTCAGCGTGCTTCAGGTGTAAATGTATAATTGGGCAAGAAATTGTGTTGGTCGTTATTTTTCCCCAGTTGAAGATGTTGCTCAGGAAATTGCCAGTGTTACTTCATCACCCTCATCTGCTCATTTTGTGAACTGCTTCTTACATAAGAACATAAGAAGAGCCATTCTGGATCAGGCCAAAGGCCCATCTAGTCCACCTTCCTGCATCTCACAGTGGCCCCACCAAGTACCTCTGGGAGAGCACAAGACTAGATCTCTGTCTCCTGATACCACTCCCCTGCATCTGGCCCTTGAAGTACCCCGGTTTTAAGCCTGGAGATGACACATTTCCATCATGGTTTGTAACCTGGGATGGACTTTTCCTCTAGGAATCTGTCCAATCCCCTTTTGAAGGCATCCAGGCCAGATACCATCACCACATCCTGTGGCAGGGAGTTCCACTGTCTAACAACGCACTGGGTGAAAAAATATTTTCTTTTGTCTGTTCTTACTCTCCCAGCCCTCTTCCAATGCTATTTCTTATAGAATATAGCATTGGAAGAGACCTCAAGGGCCATCCAGTCCAACCCCCTGCCATGTAGGAACCCCCATCAAGGTACTCCTGACAGATGGCCGTCCAGCCTGCACTCCAGAACCTCCAAAGAAGGCGACTTCACCACCCTCCTTTGTGGCAGCATCTTCCACTGCCGAACAGCTCTAACCATCATGAATTCAAATGAAATCTCTTTTCCTGCAGTTTGCCCCACATCCTACTCTCTGAAGCCATGGATAACAAACCTGTTCTCTCTTTAATATGACATCCTTTCAGATATTTAAACATAGCTATCATATCCCCCCTCAGCCTTCTTTTTGAAAGGCTAAACATTCCCAGCTCTCTAAGCCATTCCTCATCAGACCTTTATTCCAGACCTTCAACCATCCTGGTCACCCTCCTCTGGACCCGCTCAAGGTTGTCAGCATCCTTTTTAAATTGAGGTGCACAGAACTGGACACAGGGCTCCAGGTGGGGTCTAACCAGAGCAGAATAGAGTGGTCCTATCACTTCCCTTGATCTAGACCAGGGGTCCTCAACCTAAGGCCCCGGGGCCGGATGCAGCCCCCCAAGGTCCTGAATCTGGCCCCCGGGACTAATTGCACCCCCCTGCTTTGCAAGCAAGCTGGCCTCCACAGCTGCTTCTATTGCTGAGGCAGTTCAAAGCAGTGGGCTATGTCGCGTCTCCCACTCCCCCCAGCTACCGCCCAGATGATCAGCATGCTGATCTAGCATGCTGGCTAGTGGGGCATTCAAAGCGGGAGGGCTACGGGAAGATCCCCCACTCCCCCCACCCAACGCCCAGATGGTCAGGGCGCCGGGTGCAGCCGAGTGGGGCAATTTAAAACAGGAGGGCTGCGGCAAGGTCTCCCACTCCCTCCATGGCCCTGAAGCCACCCCCTTATTTCCTCCTCCACCCTGCCCACCTGCCTTCCTTGTGTGGCTGCCACCTGTGTTATTGTAGTTGTGAGGCATGAAGGGGGCAGGTGGAGGCAGCGCCAGCCAGCCTTTCTAGCCAGAGCAGCCATGGCAGTGGACCGCTGGAGGGATGGACGGCAGGCGACCGAGGGGGAAACGGAGCTACTTCCCGCCCACCCAGCCCCCTCTGAGCTGCTGCCTTGCTCCATGGAGTGAGGGAGGGGAGGAGGGAGTACAGCCATGGCCAGAGGTTGAAGCTGCCACCACCATCACTGGGTTTGAGACCAGCGAGGAGGAGGTGGTGGAGAAAGAAGAGAAGGGAAGAGAAGGCCAACAGTGGCCCAGGCCTGGTTCCTGGGAGGCTGGTGGGGCTGCATTGGTCCCCTGTTGGTGATGGGCTGGCTGGTGAGCCAAGACAGCACCGCAGCCTGGTTGTGAGTGGGCTGCAGGTGGCTTTGGGTACACCTTCCTGCCTCCCCTCCCTCCTTCCCAGCCCTTGCTCCCTCCCTCCCTCACTTGCAGCACACCAAGTTGGGCCGGGCCGGGCCGGGCCAAGAGAGGAGGCAGCTTTCCCTCCAGGGCACAGTGAGGACGTGATGGCCAGGACACACGGCTGGATCTGCGTTCAGTGGCGCCAGCTTTGCTGCCCTTGCTGCGGCTGCTGCTCCTCATCCTGAGTGGCCGCCCAGAAGGTGATGAGGGGCCTGAGTTTGCCTGAGCTGCCACCTCCTTCCCGATGCAAGGAAGGAGAGCCACTCCAGCTGCTGCCACTGGGGGAGGAGGAGGAGGAGGAAGAGGCACAGCAGAGGGATCCTAGCGGAGGCACCTCAGGGGGGTGATCTGGAGCAGGAGGCATTGCTGGGGCCCTGGAGACACAATGATCATGGGCCAGTCGTGGGGGGCTCCACCCACTTGCCCCTCCCTTTTTTCCATGTCGGCCTTTCTTTCTTTCTTTCTTTCTTTCTTTCTTTCTTTTTTGGAAGTGGTGTCTGGGGAGTGGTGGATTGGCCCGCTGTTTGAAAACTTTGAGGACCCCTGATCTAGACACTATGGTTCTCTTCTTCTCCCAAAAAGTAAAATAGAAACAGGTTTCCTTGGTATTAGATCTGAGGTCCGTCCTACAAGTTGAATAAAGAGGCTGCCAGTTCTATAAGTGCTTCCCCTGGAGGTAAACCCCATTGAACCCAATGGGATTTATTTCTGTGTATAAATGGTTGGGACTGCCCTGTGATTCACCTTATTCCTTTTTCCACCTTTTTATTTTGTTTGTTTGTTTGTTTTGCTGAAGCTTTATATATTTTTACTCTTATTTTTTTTACCACCTCCACCTCATGATATATGTGCCTATATATAAAAAAATAAAACTAGGAGAAAATCTCCACATGACCAAGGAGGGCAACCAGCATGGCGAAAGGTCTGGAAATCAGGTCCTGTGAGGGTCAGTTGAGAGGGTTGGTCTTATTCACACTCAAGTAAACTGGCACCTAGCATGACCGCCATCTTCAAATATTTGAAGGGCTCTGTTGTGTAACAAAGTGGTAATGCCCAGAGAGGCAACAAAGATGGTTCCTAGAAATCACGCTCCTTTACAGTATGGGAATCACAGGCCGTACTTTATCAAGAAATGTTCAAGGATGTTCTCTCTTAATTTTATTTATATTTTTGTTCCCTGAGTCCACTATTATTTGGGTTTCTAATTATAGTGTGTGTGTTATTTGTGGTTGTTAATAAAGGGTCTTTGGGGGGTTTGCTATAAACCACTTAAGAGTAGTGCTTAGCCCCAAGTCAAGTGGTATATAAATATCAGGTTGATATTTATAAATATTCAACAGAGAGAAATGTAGGGTGATGCATCTAGCTAAAGAAAATGAATTGCACAGATATAGGATAGGAGACACCGGGCTGGAGAAAAGTACCTGTGAAAGGGATCTGGGAGTCCTGGTGGACCACAAACTGAACATGAGCCAGCAGTGTGACGCGGCAGCCAGGAAAGCCAATGTGATTCTTGGTTGCTTCAACAGAACCATAGTGTCTAGATCAAGGGAAATGATAGTACCACTCTATTCTGCTCTGGTCAGACCCCACCTGGAGTCCTGTGTCCAGTTCTGTGCGCCTCAATTTAAAAAGGATGTTGACAATCTTGAACGGATCCAGAGGAGAGTGACCGGGTCTTGAACGCATCCAGAGGAGAGTGAGGGTCTGGAGGAAATGTTTTATGAGGAGCGGCTTAGCCTTACAAAAAGAAGGCCAAGAGGGGATATGATAGCTATGTTTAAATATTTGAAGGATCTCATATCAAAGAGGGGACTGGTTTGTTTTCCATGGCTTCAGAGACAAGGACATAGGGCAATGGTTTCAAACTACAGGAAACGAGTCAAGCCTACTGGACTTCTTTTTTGAGAGATAGAAACGTTTCACTGTTCATCCAAACAGCTTCATCAGTCTGAATACAGCTAATGCGAGTCCTCCATCTTATAGTCAGCTTTGACCTCTTGTCACCCTGGTCTGAATTAGGCTCATAAGATTAACAATGGCCTGAATAGGCTCGTTAGGGAGACAATAGTATCCATAGCCTTAAGGTGAACAATGGCCTAAGGTGCTGAAACCTATCAAGAATGCGTCCTTAGCTATGGCCTTGGTGTTGAAGGCTTTTTGTTTTGTCTGGGTACTTTGGAAAGCACACCCTGAAAAATAGCAGATAGACTATGCCTGAGGCTGCCACCTCTGTTGAGGGAGGGGGTTTCAGTGCTCACATGAATGGCTTCGCTGACTCCTCTCTCAAACCACCTATCTTCTTTGTCTAATATGTGTACATCCTCACCTTTGAAATAGTGCCCTTTGTCCTTCAAATGGAGGTGTACTGCTGATTCTGGTCCTGAGCTGTTACCCCTCCTATGTTGGGCCATCCTTCTGTTTAATGGCTGTTTAGTTTCTTCAATGGAGAGGTCTGAACACTCCTCACTGTATTGGACCGCATATAGTATATTGCTCCTTTTATGTTTTGGTATTGGATCCTTTGGGTGTATTAAGTAGTGAGTCCAGACATAACAGCATGCTACGGTAGACTTCTTTATTCCACACACGACATGCATAACACAACACACACATTCCATAAATACCCATAGCTCCACCCCCCAATTCCCCCCACTAGGCGTTACCTCATTACAAGGTCCACCTGTCTTCAACTGCAATATGCCTTGCTCTTAAAATAACCAGTACACAATACCCTATAACTACACCCCTCCCCCCTAAAACAACATCGTACCCAGTTACAGTCATAGTCTTGCAAATAACGGGGGGGGGGGGTTGCCTGTGTTCGCTGAGATCGTCTCAGGCTGTTATCACCAGTCTGCCTGGCAAGCTCTAATGGCTCGGCTTGTCCTGCCCTTGATGTCTCTGCAAGTTCCTCAGCATTCCTACCCTCTTGTTGTGACATTGTTGATGGATCTGTCATGGTCAGGGGCATGCTGCTTACTATATTAGGTGCCGTACCCACTGGCATATCTTCCTCTAATTCCTCTAATTCTTCCCCAGTGGCTACTGCCCTCCCCGACCATCTCTGTCGCAACTGATCCACGTGACGTCGCAGCTCCTCGCCATCTGTTGTGGCCACTCGATAAGATAGTGGTCCTGTCACTCTATCAACCGTTGCTGGTACCCATTTAGGGCCCCCATTGTAATTACGAGCATAAACCAAATCCCCCGGATGGAATACCCACACATTCCCCCCTACTTGCTGTGAATCTTCTACTGACAAATCTGGGTGTAACCTATCCCGGACTGTAGCCTTCTATTCATTAACAACTCCTCTGGACTACGTCCCGTTGTAGAATGGGGTGTAGCATGCTGTTGCAATGCCTTGTTTATCGTACATTTATAATCGGCACAAATCCGCACAGTTCCATTTGCCTTAAGGGGTGTCACAATAGGTGTTTCCCACCGACCATGTGGTACTGCCTCTAGGACCCCCTGAGCTCCATCAAACACTGATGCATACTCTTTACATACAGCTGTTATGTCCACATTCTTAATCTGTTGAATACCAGAAATATGAATACCCAATGGTTCAAACCATTCCAACCCCAGCAGGCTTGGCAAATTCCCTTTTGCCATACCACTCTTAAGGGTCCCCTAAAGTTCTTATAGGCTACTTGCAGGGTGCTCATTCCTAACACTGGAACTTGATTTCCCTGGAAATCTTTAAGTAAAACATTACATGGCCATAGTTTGTTCCTCCACCCCTTAGGACACAATTGCTGGAGTCTCTGCTCTGCAATAACAGATAAAGCAGAACCGGTGTCCACCTCCATTTCACACGGTGCCCCATGAATTCTTACAGTCACTCTAATCTTAGATTGAATTGCTGGCTGAAGAGTCATCACAAAACTTTCTCCGGTGTTCTTTAACAGCTCAACCGAGTGTGTGGTAAGAGCGTAGCACTCGCCCCGCTGTTCAACCCCCCCCCCCTTGTCTGCTTCAGCTGCCCGACTCCCCCTTCTGAGTGTCTTCCATTCCGGCGTAGTCCGACAGACCCGGGCCAGATGTCCCAGCTGAGAGCACCGATAGCATCTTGCCTCTGAAAGGGGCATGCCTTTCTCTGGTGAGCCCCCCCACACCCGGCACAAGCGTTCCCTGGTGGGAGCCTTGCTCTTTGAGTCCTCTGATGAATGACTTGCATTACTCCTTCTCCCTCTTCTTTCATGCACAGGTGCTCCTGATTAACACTCTCCAATTTGCAGGGAGGTGCGGCACTTACAGTCTCTCCCTGTCGGATTTCTCTTGTGAATTTCTGTGAAACTTCTATGGCCCAGACTTCTTCATACGCAGTTTTAAAATCCAATTCCTTCCTTGCCAGTAAATTCCGTTGTGTTCTTTCACATTTCAGACCACAAACCAGTCTATCTCGCAAAGCCTCCTCAAGGTCGATAAAGTTACAATGCCTTGCAGCCTGTCGGAGAGCTATGACATAATCAGTTACTGACTCCCCCTGCTCCTGGTTCCTCTTATAGAATGCATGCCGACAAGCAATCTCTGAAGGTCGACGCGCAAAATGCTCTCGTAGCTTGTCTTTAATGATTTCAAACGTAACATTTTTCAATGAAGTTGGTGCACACAGCGCTCTCACTATTTCAAAGGGATGCAGACCTGCCAAGCTGAGGAACGTGGCCTTGACTGTCTCTGCTTCTGTTATTTGGTTAGCAGCAAGATAAAACTCAAACCTTGATATATAGGTTTCCCAGTCCGTCACAGCCGGGTCGAAACGCTCCAGCAGTCCTTTTGCAGCCATTCCTCACGGTTCTTCTCTCTCCCACGGCAGCTGCAGGCAAGCCAAAAAACTCCCCCTCGTCGCCAGTATTAAGTAGTGAGTCCAGACATAACAGCATGCTACGGTAGACTTCTTTATTCCACACACGACATGCATAACACAACACACACATTCCATAAATACACATAGCTCCACCCCCCAATTCCCCCCACTAGGCGTTACCTCATTACAAGGTCCACCTGTCTTCAACTGCAGTATGCCTTGCTCTTAAAATAACCAGTACACAATACCCTATACACTACAGGGTGGACAAGGCTCTGCCTTAGTGTGTTTGTGGGTTTGAAATAAACAGGGATGTGGTGTTTGCCAAAAATCCTTTTAAGCTTCTCAGACACTCCAGCCATGTAAGGCCTGGGAGTAGACGTTTACAGGAAACCCATCCACACAGATCAGTACTATTGTTTGACTCCCACCATCCATTACACCACAAACTAGGAGTCATCAGGACCCTAAGCCACAGAGAAGAGAGCATTCCCACCTCCACAGAAGCCAAGAAGAAGGAAGACAGGCACCTGAAGACAGCATATAGGCCTGTGGATATCCAAAGTGGGCCTTCAAGAAAGCAGTGGGCCATCCCAGAAGAAGGGATCAGTCTGAGACCCAGACCCGACGGAAGAACCTGGTCATTCCTTACATAGTCTATCTGCTACTTATCAGGGTGTGCTTTCCAAAGTACCCAGACAAATAAAAAAGCCTTCACCACCAAGGCCATAGCTAAGGACCCATTCTTGATAGGTTTCAGCACCTTAGGCCATTGTTCACCTTAAGGCTATGGATACTATTGTCTCCCTAACAAGCCTATTCAGGCCATTGTTAATCCAGAGTGACAAGAGGTCAACGCTGACAATAAGATGGAGGACTCACAACTAGCTTTCTTCAAACTGATGAAGCTGTTTGGATGAGCAGCGAAACGTTTCTATCTCTCAAGAAAAAAAAGTCCGGTTGCCATGACTCAACTTCCAGATAAACTCACCTGGATGACTGAGAATCTTCACAGGCATACAGGAAAAGAGTTTCCATTTGAACATTAGGAAGAATTTTTCTGGTAGTTAGAGCTGTCCGACAGTGAATTACACTGTCACAAAGGAGGATGCTGGAGTCTCCTTCTTTGGAGATTTTTAAGCAGAGGGTGGATGGCTATCTGGAGGGGGTACTTTGAGGGGGGTTCCTGCATGACAGGGGGTTGAACTGGATGGCTCTTGAGGTATCTTCCAACTCTATGATTCTATGATTGTATCTGAAACAAACGAATAAACAAGCTGATCCAAAAAAAGCTGCTGCGCCAGCACAGAGTTGTAGGAATGGGGAGCAAAGTTAACCAGCCTATGAAAGAAGTAAAAATGTGAACCAAGGGTGAACAAGGTCACATTGGTCATATTTGTGAGAAAAAATAGATTCTCTCCATCCTCAAGATCTCTCTCTCTCTCACACACACACACACTAGTGCTGTTTAATAAGATGGGATCTAAACATGCTCCCCACAAAAAACATGATGAGAGGGGGAAACCCTTGTTTACAGCTTTTTACATAATATCTCCGTAACTGTGCCTCCTACAAGGCAGCAAGAGAGCTGGCAACAAGCTGGCAACGAGGCTTACCTCCTCTGTCCCTCTGTGGCCAGTTAATGCAAAGAGAACCTGAGAAACCTGACTTCTCTGGTGTGACTTTACAGTGAGAGAATGTGAGTGAATTTGCATTTCCCTCATTGTGTAGTCATACCCTCAATTGACAGCTGCTTCTGATGTGTACCTTCAGAATGAGTGGCCACATGCTCTTTAGGAAGGATTTTGGTTCACTTGAAAGTTTACCAAAGGACTTACCTTTTCCTGAAGGTATTTTCCATATGAAGGGCTGAATCCAGAAGCAGAACCTATTAGGTGTGTGGACAATTTCCAACAGACCAAGCTCAAACAGGAGATTGAGCAGCTAGGCCAGGACCCAAACACAATAAAACCTGATCACCACATTTTGAAATAAGGAAACTAATACAGTGATCCCCCGCCCTTCGCGGTTCATATACTGCGGTCCCGCTATATCGTGGGACCGCAGTACAGTGGTACCCCAAAAGGGCATAAGGTTAGCCCTGGCTTTTAAAACCTTCCCCCCTTCCCGAAGCCCCGGGTTCCAGCTGATTGGCGCTGGGGTGGGGAAACAAAAGGTTTTTCTCCCCCATCCCAGCGCCAATCAGCTGGAGCTCGGGGCTTGCTTCCATGGAGACATGGTGCACCACTCCCCCGCACCCCAGGGGGTTGGAAGAAGTGGTGAGTGATGTTTAAAATGGCTCTGTTGGTTAAAGACTTTTTACCCTACCTGCATCCGTATATCACGGATTTTCAGAAATTGCGAGTTGGGTCAGGTCCCTAACCCCCACAATAGATGGGGGGGGGGTTACTGTACAGTCAACCTGAGGTCTAATCCAAGTGTCCTGTTAGGTCCTATTCATGCCTGATTTTAAGCAGGTTATAGTTTAAAGAATCAAATGCATGTGGAAGGCAGAAACATGAAGGTATGCTATTGCTAACTTTTGCACCCAACCATTGATCTTTTTCTCTGTGTGGATAACATTAATAAAGCTCAAGCTGCCGATGTTTTGTTTTGTTTTCCTTGATTTATTTTGAAGACAGCACCATGTGTGTTTGTGTTTGTCTATGTGTAAGTGGTATGCGACCGTCTCTCATATCAGATTTAGTCATTCATAAATGCATGCCCCTCATTCACCATTATTGAAAACATTGGAAGATTATATGGGAAGCCACAGAACAGGTTGAAAGAGGTTGTTTGGTTTTGAACGTTCTAACTGGTCCACCTTTTTTGGGCAAAGCCGTCGTGGGCACCATCATGTGCTATCAAGTCCATTCTCACTCGTGGTGACTCTTTTCATGGTTTTCTGTTGTTGTTGTTCAGTTGTTCAGTCGTGTCTAACTCTTCGTGACCCCATGGACCAGACCTTCCTGTCTTCCACTGCCTCCTGGAGTTTGGTCAAATCCATATTGGTTGCATTGATGACACCGTCCAACCATCTCATTTTCTGCTGCCCCCTTTTCCTTTTGCCTTTCCCAACATCAGGGGCTTTTCTAGGCAGATAATATTCAGAGGTGGTTTCCCTTTCCCTTCTTGTGGTGCCCTGGGACGATGCAGCTTGACCAGTGACACGCCAGGCTGGCTGTACCCCCCAGGCGGATCCTATTCCTGCAGCCACATTCCTCACTGAACCTTCTTTGGAGGTTTTTAAGCAGAGGCTGGATGGCCATCTGTCAGGAGCCCTGTGATGGGGGTACCTGCATGGCAGGATTCTATTATCCAGCCAACCAGCACCAGAAACAGACAAACATAAAAGACAATCTCTGCCAAAACAGCATTTAAAACAGAAATCCCAAACAATGTAAAGATTAGCAATATATCTGTTGAAGTGAATGAATTGAGCGTAAGACCAGAAGTATCATAATTGATCAGGAACCAGGCAGGGTTTTAAGGTGGCTAGAGAAAATGTTGTCCTGACTCACTCAATGCAAAAACAAAACAAAACAAAACCAACCAAAACAAAAACTAACATTGAATGAATTGCCCCCCTTCACACCCACCTGTATTCAGGTTAAATTGCCGTATTGGCACTTTGTGAAAAAATTAGTGGATTTTGAATCACAGTCTCTAAAAGGTTCTCTAAAAGGTCTCTAAAAGGTTCGCCATCAGTGGCCTAGGTGGTGCGGATGATGCAAGCCTGATAGCACAGCCAAGCCTGTCTGGATTATCCCCTCCCAGTGCATTTCACCCAGTGTGAAACAACCCCGTGGTGCAGTGGTTAAATGCCCGTACTGCAGGTAAAACTGTTCACGACCTGGGGTTCAATCCCAGGTAGCAGCCGGCTCATGGTTGACTCAGCCTTCCATCCTTCCGAGGTTGGTAAAATGAGTACCCAGCTTGCTGGGGGGGGGGGTGCAATGTGTAGCCTGCATACTGTAATTAAACTGTAAACTGCCCAGAGACTACTTGAAGTGGTATGGGGCAGTATATAAGCAGAACACTTTGCTTTTTGTTTTACATTCTCCTGCAGTTGGCTGGGCAGCAAGAAGCTGGGAAGTGAGCAGGAGGTTGCACAGCAAGAGAAGCTGGTGATATCCTAGGAGAGAGGGGTCCACCCTTCTAAGCTGTGCCTGGTCCATGTTCCCCAGGATGATAAACCACACAACTACTCCCCTCACCTTGCAAGAGGGCATAGCATTCTGCAGAACCCCCATCAAAAGAGAACAAGATTTTTTGTACAATTAATCCAAACAGCACAGTAATGGGCAAATGATGACGCAACATCATACCATTGTTTTCTCCCCATACTTTGGTCCATAGACTGTTAAAGATTGGGAGCCTGGGGTGGTTTTGCTTTTTGTTTGCTTGTTTTTAACAATCAGCCCCCCTTTCAGTGTTTTAACTCTGTGCTTGTGCACTGCTTCCTAAGGGGAAGGGGTGCATGCCTTCTTGCAGAGAGAATTTGTGCACATTATGGAGACCTTGTCAAGGAAAAAATAGCTAGCTGTTGAGTTCTGCTCTTTCCCTCTTGTTTGGCCTTGCAAAATCTTGAGAATTCTTAACAGTTTAAGATAACCTAAATTGGGAATATGCCATTTTATTTATTTATTTATTTATTTATATTAGTAGGAACTGGCAAAAAAAGGTAAAAGTTCCCCCCGCACATGTGTGCTAGTCGTGTCCGACTCTAGGGGCAGTGCTCATCTCCATATTCAAGCTGAAAGAGCCAGTGTTGTGCATTTCCGTGGCCACGTGGCCAGCATGGCTGTAAGGAAACACTGTTCTACCTTCCCACTTTTTACGGCGGTACCTCTTTATCTACTTGCATTTACATGCTTTCGAACTGCTAGGTTGGCAGCAGCTGGGGCTATCAGCGGGAGCTCACTCTGCTGCGTGGCACATGGGATTCGAACTGCCGAACTGCCGACTTAGCAGCTGACAGTTTTTGGAAACCTTAGTCCACTGAGCCAACACACCCCACTCCAGTATTCCTGCCAAGAAAACTCCATAGACATGGAGTCACGAAGAGAGCTATGACGACAACACACATACACATATTTATATTTATATACTGCACAATTTTCCCAAAGGAACTCAGGGAAGTGAACAATGTTAAATATGCAATATTTATCTATATATTTATATATTTATTTATTTTAATACTTATATACCTCCTGTCTTCCAGGGGAACTCCAGGCGGTTTACAACAGTATACAAACAGTAAAAGAAGTGAAAACAATGACAAAAATAATAAACTAATTAAAACACATAATAAAACTACAAAAAAGTCATTCGTGTGATAATGAGAAAAGAAAAAGAAGCAAAACAGCTCCGCAATAAAGAGTGTATAAAATTTTTGTTTGGACTGGGGGGAGGGCAGTTTTCAATGCACCAGTTTACACCACCACCACCCCCAAAATAGCCAAAAATGGTCCCCCAAAGCTTCCCTAAAATATACCCAGAACACATGGAATGGTTGGGATGATTTTTATGGATCAGATTTCGCGGTGGGGATTTGAGGAGGGAAGTGCTCTGGAGTGAAAAACTCTGCCATTTCTAGGCCTCCAGGAATAATTTCAGCAGCAGCAGCAACAGCAGCAGCAGCAGCAGCAATAACACTTTTTAAAAAAGACTTATTTTGCACTAGCTGGCCAGGGGGCTCTTTGGTGAATTCGGGGATGGGGGCAAAATGCCCCTGGGAGGCTGCACTTTGCTCACCCGTGATCCTAAATAGCAGAGAAGGTAGAAGTATTTTTCTACCCCTAGTTTGGAAGCCAGGGACAGGACAGGCGTCATATATCTGGCCTGCATCATGCACCAAAACCCCCAAGCCATCCTCAGCCTATTGCACACAACCAACACATAGCGTACACGGCACATTTCCTTACAGATGCTTTTCAGATGCACAACTTTTATGATACAGTGGACCCTCCTCGTATAACAAACGGTTTGTATAACATAAAATCTGTACAATTTGCTTAACAGAATCGTCTGTGGGGCGAAGCTGTACAACATAAAATGGTCACAATTAGGGATTACTCTGTTTTCAATGCATTCCTATGGGAAATTTGTATAAAGGAAAATTTGCTTAAGAGAATTTCATTTGGAATGAATTAATTCCTTTATACAAGGTAGCACTGTACATTCAGATTTGGAGGAAACTTTGGCCCCGGGGAGAACACGGCTACATCTAGAGATATGGACAACACTGAAGGACGCCCTACCCCGACTTGCAAATTGTCCCAGGAAATACAACCGAGGAGGCAACCATGTCGACCTGCAGGAAATGCTGCAGGGTTGGGACAGTCCAATTCACATTGCTTTCTGGGAATTCCATGACATTACAGGTCCACGTGAATCATCCTGGAGTTGTCTTCCTCAAATTTGTAGTTTTTTTCTCCCCCGCTGTAGTTTTGGAATTTAAAAAAAGAGCTGTCCATTTTATACACTGTTCACTGTTTCGTAGTCCCACTCTCATGTCTGAGGAAGAGTCCTTGTCCATGAAAGCTTCCGTTAAAAATAATAGCAGTTATTTGTTAAGGCAATACACCATTTTAGCATCTTTTGAATTTTAATTTAATTTAATTTTTTTGGCCTGGTGTGCTAGCACAGACTAACAGGTCTAAAAATGGTATAGTACTATTTGGGTTAGGTTTGTTTATCCAGTGCTTATAGTCAGGTGAGATCTCAAAATTTCAAGTGGTTTTCAAACAATTACTGTTATATATTTTATGCACCCCAAATTCAATAGGTAGTCAATGAATTAGGTGGCAGGTTGGATTCAAGAAGGGAGTCCTGCAAAGGTCTGGACATTTCTGATCCATGCCGATAGTCCCAATCTATTCTGCTCTGGTCAGACCCCACCTGGAGTCCTATGTCCAGTTCTGTGCACCTCAATTTAATAAGGATGTGGACAACCTCAAGCGGGTGCAGAGGAGGGCGACCAGGATGGTTGAGGGCCTGGAAGAAATGTCTTACGAGGAATGGCTTAGGGAACTGGGAATGTTTAGCCTTTCAAAAAGGAGTCTGAGAGGGGTTATGGTAGCTATATTTAAATATTTGAAAGGATGTCATATTGAAGAGGGAACAGGTTTGTTTTCCATGGCTTCAGAGACTAGGACTCGGGGCAATGGTTTCAAACTACAGGAAAAGAGATTCCATTTGAACATCAGGAAGAACATCATGATAGCTAGAGCTGTCCGGCAATGGAAAATGCTGCCACAAAGGAGGGTGGTGGAGTCTGGAGGTTTTTAAGCAGAGGCTGGATGGCCACCTGTCGGAAATATTGTGATGGGGATTCCTGCATGGCAGGGGGTTGGACTGGATGGCCCTTGAAGTCTCTTCCAACTCTAGGAGTCTATGATTCTATGACCTCTGAACTGTGGGAGCAGTAGAATATCTAGTGGAAGGGTCTTCTTGCATGGAAGTTTCCCCAGAAACACCTGCTCCAAACAGCTGAGGAGGGCAACTCAGGGTCACGAGGAAAGTCTCCTCAGATACCTTCATGGAGAAGATGCCTCTCAGGATAACAGGTTCTCAATTCACAACAAGAAACAATATGGCTTCCTGTACCAAAAAAATGTGGGGAATATCCAATTAAACTGGAGCTAGCTCTTATAAATGCCACTTTCCTTCTGTTTGCACCTGGCAGAGAGCTATTCGAGTCCGAAGCCATTCCATGGAAACTGTGGTGGGAAGCCAGAAAAAACACCAGAGTGGAGGCATCCCAGGAAGTCTGAGTGGAGGGATTGCGCACAACAGCACTGAAATCACCAAGACCACTTTCTCCGTAAGTACCTGAGCGGATGAGTTTAGACAAAGCTAATAACTGGCTCCTGGAAGTGTATGCAATCCACATTCCTGCCCCATGTATTTGCCTTTTTCCAAGGTTGTGGCAGAGGTAAGCAGTCTCTGCTAGCTTGTGGCAACAACTGGCAATGTGTAGCACTGATTGGCTAGCATCAGTGACATCTTAGACTCCTCACTCCATGTTTTGATTCTTTTCTTCTTTCCCCCCAAAAAGAAAAGAAGATACATTGATTGCTTTTTGAAAGGAGGTATATGAGCTGTTGAATTCTTAAGCAACAACATGTGTTAATGGCTATGCATCTTTCTCTCTTTGAGCATTCTATGGGCCTTTTCACACGACCCCTAAAATCCACGGCAAATGGCTCCCAGATCTGGAGCTTAAAATTGTTTCCCCACCAGCTCCAGAGTTTACAAAAAATTAAGTGCGACCACGCCCACCTAAGCACATCCCAGCGCACTTTTCAAGTACCTGCTCTCCGGGGGTGAAAAATTCCTGATGCGGATGTAACGTAGTGAGTGCCGGGCTCTCCTCGCTTCTGTTTGTTGTTTTTTTGCCCCCCGCCCCTTTAAGAGATACTAAGAGACTGGAATGCTGCCGGGAGCAAAGCGAGAAGGCAGAACGGAGGTGAGCCGGCATTCTTTTCTTCCTTTTTTTCTCGCTCCCCTCACGTAGACAGCAGCCAGGAGTGCAGAGGGGGTGGGAACACAGGAACAGCTACAAACCCCCAAGATCTCTGGTCCAAATTTAAGTGGCCAGCGGATCTTAGGGGTCGTGTGAAAAGGCTCTATGTGTACTTCCACATTTGTGGGCGTGAAATAATCAGAGTACTATGAGAAAGCTGAGTTGGGTGAATTTCATTCCTTTGCTATGCCAGATATTGTGGGCAGACACCGATCCTTACAAAATATATTGTTTATTGCCACGGATGTATAGAAGCTTTGTAGATCAAGAATGAGGGGCAAAGAACTTGCTCCTGTCCTAATATGCTTAAAACAGATGGGATCAGCAGAGGATGGAAGGGAGGCAGAGACAAAGAAGCACGGGGGAAAGGGGAGCAGAAACTGGAGAAGTTTCATTTCACACATGATATGCCACAGAACGCCTCAGCCAGCAGGGCCAGGATTCTGCGTGTTGTAGTTTTAGAAAAACAACTTACTCTTTGTAAGAAAGTGCACAGTGGATTGATATATTAACCATGTTGATTCAGCAGGAATTTCTGCTAAGTGTGGTGGATCTTAGCCTGAGGCCAGCCAGTGAGAAAAATTGCATCCGATCATTGTCTCTTATATCATGCAAAACCTCCCGCAAAGCAATATCCATTAAAGCAATGCTATCTGTCTGGGAATCACTCTACCCTCGCTCTCAAAAGTAACAGCCCTACTTTTGAGGTCCCGGCGACTTTGGCGTGGGTTGAGGTCAGGCTGGAGCCCCTTTTTCTGTATGTTGCGTCCACATGCCCATGTGATCACACCCTTATTATTGGAGAAATTTGGTTAAAAAGGAATTCCTAGGAATTTGTGTATACCTTTTAGGTATAGTTAGCAAGAGTATGAGGAAGAAAATTAGCAGCATGGGAACATGAAAACCCTGGTCTCATCGACACCACCCTCTCTGCTTTGCATATAAAACTATTATAAAACTAGAAAAGTATAAAACTATAAAACTTCAGTATTATAGTATAGTATAGTATAGTATAGTATAGTATAGTATAGTATAGTATAGTATAGTATAGTATAGTATAGTATAGTATAGTATAAAACGTTATACTATAGTATAAAACTATAAAACTTCACTCTCAGGGAGCATTTATGCTGGAAAAAGGTGTCTTTACTTACAGTTACCATCTATAGTTACAGTCAGAGGAAAAAGCAGTACGACAGTACGGCAGTGGAGCCAGTGACCTTGAGAGGTGGTGAGTGCTTCCAACAGTGGAGGCATTCAGGAGAAATTTGGCCTTATAGGCCCATTCCAACTTCACTATTCTATGATTCTATGAAGTCAGGGGCAAACTGAGTCTCATGGTGGAGATCCTGCATGCTTGGTGCCTCAAGGATGTCAGAGAGAGAAGAGAGGGCTGTCAATAAAACAGTAACAAGCAAAAAGAAACAGGAAGAACAGGCATGGGTTTTCCTCAAATGCCAGAGGTGGGTAAAGAATTTGACCAATCAAGCTAGTGGCAAAGAACAATTACATCAGGGTGTAAAGCTGCAGTACCACTGATAACCAGCATTAGCCTGCATGCAAGATTGTTATTATCCCAAAACTTCCTCCCTCATAAATGGGTCTGCTTGGGACTGTAGCCCCAGCTTTTATTGTAAGCTTGCATCTAGTCCCAGTAGGTTTTGGTGTGTGTGAGAGAGATAAGTAAGAAAACTTGGACGAACAGAAGGAAACATATTTCTGAGTGTTACATTTGTATGTCTTCTCAGCCTCCAGTAGCCGTAGCGACTGCCAAAAATCAGTCAAGGAGTCCCATAAAGAGGCGCTCAGGGTTATTCCCCCGTTTGCACACCGGATCGGAAAGCCAGGCTGAGCCCCGGAACCCATGGTAATTTAAAGAGAGACATGCATGCGCTCAGGATGGGGGTGGGGGAGTCCGCAGGAAGCAGCTGGGGAGGAACACCTGAAAAAAGCAGGGAATGGTCAACAGAAGGTGATGCCAAAGGAAACTTTTTCATCTTTCAGATCCTCACTAACCCTTGTTATTTGAACCTCACCAGATCAAAAACATCAACCCTACTGGAAAGTGTCCTACCATATAATCCTACATTGCTTTCTCATTTTCACGTGAACTAATATACATCTTGTGTTATAATGGCATGCAGCATGTATACAAAGTATGGTGATAGACTTGGATTTTTTTAAAAAAAAAAACCTACAATAAAGCAAAGCAAAGTGTTCTGCTTATACACCTCCCCATACCACTTCAAGTAGTCTCTGGGCAGTTTACAGTTTAATTACAGAACGCAGGCTACACATTGCCCCCCCAATCCCAGCAAGCTGGGTACTTATTTTCCCAACCTCGGAAGGATGGAAGGCTGAGTCAACCTTGAGCCAGCTGCTACCTGGGATTGGACCCCAGGTCGTGAGCCCAGTTTTACCTGCAGGACAGGCATTTAACCCCTGCGCCACGGGGCTTCTGTGACCCATGTTTCTGTGGGCATTCTTAGACAAGGGCAGTATTTCTCTGACAGGCTTTTCCAGCCTGGGATGGGTTAGAGAGAGCTGCAAATCTTGAGTGATTTAATTCTTGCCAGTGAGAAAGGAACCTTTCAAAAGTTTTCTCCCTGAGAGATAACAAGAATGTTCGTACCCTTAAAAATAAAACATATTTGGAGATTTTTTTTTCTCTGTAACTTAAAACACACACACATGTATACATGCACACACACATGCACGCACACACACAATTACAAAACAAAACTTTATTCCATTATCCATTGGCCTGGTGCTTATTTTATTAACATGTGATAAAACCACCAAAAAAAAAAAACCCAAATGCTGATAAACATTTAGCATTCTTTTCACTGGAGAGACAGATTATTCAATGTATTTCTGGGTTTTAAATTATTCTCCACATTGCAATTGTATTTTATGGTGATGGCTTGATGCAAAGTTTTAGATTTGGCTAGCGGTTTTGGTACATATTGGAATATGTCTGTGAAGATTCTCAGTCATCCAGGTGAGGTTATCTGGAAGTTGAGTCTGTCATGGACTTCTTTTCTTGAGAGACTGAAACATTTCACTGCTCATCCAGGCAGTTTTGTCAGGAAAGTTAATGGCAAGTCCTCCAATGTATAGTTCACCTTGACATCACCCTGTTCTGAATAGGGTAAATTAGGTGGACAATGACCTGAATAGGCTCGTTAGGTGGACAGTAGCCTGGAATGCAAACTTTTGCAAACAGGAAACTATGGGAAGGGTTGCATAGGTGGGACTTTCACACACCCCAGTCCATTGTCAGAGAGGGCTCACCGGTCACCACTAACTTTCCTCAGACGGATGGAGCTGTTTCGATGAGTAGCAAAATGTTTTGACCTTGTAAGAAAAGAAGTCCAGTTGCCATGACTTAACTCCGTATAGGAATAAACCTCTGGTCTGTCATTTTTGTGTGTTTATTTTACGTTTCTTGCAGAACTCAATTTGTGCATGCCTTGGTTTGTCTTTTGGATGGGATCAATTTCCCAGATTTTGGCTTGTTTATTTTGAGACTTTTAGCAATACATTTATGGAAATGCTTTTTGGGTGAATATCGTATATTTTTGCTGCACATGGTGCCTTCATGTTTTGAAGATAAGAAAATGCTATCAAGGGTTGAAAAATGTGTGGACATTGATTGTATTTTTAGATGCAATTTAGATTGTAATTTTCTTGGATATCTTCTGCAGCTTCACAGTAAGGTGCTTGTAAGTTTATTGAAAAGGCAAAAATCTCACATTTTTAGTACTGATAAATTTCAAGGTCATCTGCACCCCCCCCCAAAGTCTTTGTTTTACATCAGGTTGCAAGACTTTGTGGGTTCTGTATGCCTGGAAATATGATTTTAGTACACTCCCCCCCCCAATGGATGCACTTTCAAATGTGTTTCCCTTAATCCTATCAGCTTAAAAAAATGTGTGGCTATCCCCCCCCCCCAATATGCTTTCTTCTTAGTGACAATAGCTCAGGAACACCAAAGACTCCCGATGGAGGGCATCCCTCCCAAGAAGTCAAGGCAGAAGCCTCCTCAAACCCAAGCTCTCCAGAAATCTGCCCCAACAAAGAGAGGTAAGCAGAACTAAGTTTGGAATCTGAGCCCGACATTCAGAGGATCCTTGGCCAAAGGACACTGGGATGAGGCTCAGGCTGGTCTCCTCCAGAACCTTAACCTCTTTTGAAGCAGGGATGAGCAGCATTTCAGGTCTGAAGGACCCACCATTCCTTGATCCAGCCTCCTCTAATGTACATGATTAAGATGTTCAAATCCACCTCTTATAAAGAAAATTGTTATAAAATGTTTTACAGATGGCATCTTAGCCCTCATAGACTAAAATGTATAATTGTTCACCTAAATGCTGGAAGTGCGAGCAAGAAATCGGTTCTTTCTATCATATGTGGTGGACTTGTAAAAAAGCCAAATTATTCTGGAACATGGTAAAGAATTTACTAGACACTCTGTGGGAGGTCAAGTTAAAATACACACCAGAATTATTTTTGTTAAATATTATAGATACTGAGTCAACATATGATCAAAAATACGTAATTAATCACATTATCGTAACAGCCAGAATTTTGTATGCTCAACTTTGGAAGAACTCTGAAACACCCTCAAAAGATGCTTTGAAAGGGAAATTATACTCGGCTATTGAAATGGACAGAATCTCCAGCCACCTGAAAGGAGAAGATGAAGATGTTTTGTCAAGAAGATGGCAAGAGTTAATAATTGCGTTAAAAACCTTATAAATGATGTTTGCGCTCTGTGATTGTTATCAATGTAAAACGATCCTACTTTCTTTTTTTTCTTTTTTCTTTCTTTTTCTTTTCTTCTCTTTCCTTAATAAATAAAAGAAAGAAAGAAAGAGGAAAGTGGCTGTACAATAACATAGAGTAGGGTCACAGTATCTGCTGGGGATCAATTCCATGCCCAGCCCCTACTCAGGAATTATTAAACCTTATACATTGCATGGTCTCTTCCTTGGACTAGTGGCCACTTCTGGCAAATACACTCTGGAAATTTGTATAAATTTGTATTCTTGGGTTTTCTAATTTAATATTTTCAGTGGATAAGTGAATCAACAGATAAGGGGTGATTGTACTTTATTCTACCCCTGAAAGCATCTAAGGGGATGGGAATGGACAGAATACAATATGGGAACTGCGTATAACCACCAAAGGCCAACATCTGGGACCAGCCCCAAACCCCCAGTTTTTATTCTTATTTTTATTCATAAGAACATAAGAGCATAATAACATAAGAAGAGCCCTGCTGGATCAGGCCAAAGACCCATCTAGTCCAGCTTCCTGTATCTCACAGTGGCCACGCCAGATGCGTCTGAGAGCACACGAGACTAAGTATCTGTCTCCTGCTACCACTCCCCTGCATCTGGCCCTTGAAGGACCACAGTTTTAAGCCTGGAGATGACACATCTCCATCATGGTTTGTAACCTGGGATGGACTTTTCCTCCAGGAATCTGTCCAATCCCCTTTTGAACGCATCCAGACCAGATACCGTCACCACCTCCTGTGGCAGGGAGTTCCACAGACTAACACCACAATGTGTAAAAAAAAAGTTTTGTCTATTCTCACTCTCCCAACCCTCAGTTTGAGTGGCTGTCCCCTATTTCTGGTACTTTGTGAGAGGGAGAAGTGTGTCCCTCTCTCTACTTGACTCATGCCCTGCATTATTTTGTGCATCTCCTTTGGAGATTAAAGTGAGTATCCAGAAAGCTACACATCTGGAGAGCTGTTGAGGAAGGCAGCAATTCCTAAACCGCACTTGGGTTTTAATAATTATTTAGGATGAGTATCTGGGGAAAAAATCTTCCTAACCGTTAGAGCTGTGTGACAATGGAATCCATGACCTCAGGGAGAAGTGGTGAGCCCTCCCATCCTGGGAGCAGAAGAGGAAATGGGGCCGCCATCAGTCAGATCTGCTTTGACGTGCATTCCTGCACGGAGCTTGGCGGGATTGGGCTTTCCTCCCCTCTCCACCCTTCTCTGATTCTTTTTCTCTTAATTGATTCCAGGCCGTTTGTTAAACTCAAAGAGAATGGAAGGCCAAACATCTCCCGCTCGTCCTCAAGCACCAGTAGCTTCAGCAGCACAGCAGGGGAGAGCGAGAACCTGGAAGAGTACGAGAGCGTGGTAAGACAGCTGTCTTTCCGTGGCATCGATGGGCTGGAGGGGAGGCCGGAGGTTGGCAGCCCAACAGAAGGACCCTGAACGAGTTGGGGGTCCACCCAAAGGCCGATGCCACCCCTCCAAATGCTCCCGTCTCCCTTGCTGGCCTTTCTTCACCTCGGTCTTCCTGGGCAGGATTAGCTGAGGAAGAAAGGACCAAGGGATGGCACCTAAGAGGTGACCTGCTTGAAGTTTATAAAAGCATACAACAGGGAAGGCCCTTTCATTTTGCTTCTCTATAAATCTATGGTGAGGCCCCATCTGGAGTGTTGTGTCCAGTTCTGGTCACCACACCTCCAGTAGGATATTATGGAAATGGAAAAAAGTCCAGAGGAGGGCAACCAGAATGATTCGGGGACTGGAACACCTTCCTTACCATCTGAGGCTGCAATGGCTGGACCTCTTCACTCTTGAATGATGGCGCCTAAGAGGTGACCTGATTGAAGTCTATAAAATCATACACAGTGTGGACAAAGTAGATAAGGAAAACTGTTTTCCTTATTGGACCACACTAGAACTAGGGGGGACACTCCATGAAACTTCTGGGTGCTAGATCTCAAACAAATAAGAGAAAGCACTTTTCCACCCAGAGGATCATTGCTCTAGGGAACTCGCTGCCAGAAGAAGTGGTGACAGCTGTCAGACTTGGCAGCTTCAAGAAAGGATTAGACAAGTTCATGGAGAACAAGGGTATCCATGGCTATCATGAGGGTTGCCTAAGGACAACCTCCAGGTTGGAGAGATAGGCAGGATATCTCTCAATGCCATTTGCAGGGAATCTTAGGCAGGTGAAGACATCTGCTTGGGAATACTCTGAAGCAAATGGTGAGCCGCTGTCTGAGACAGAAAGCTGGACTGGATGGGCTGTGGCCTGGTCCCGCAAGGCTGTTCTTAGGTTCTTATGATGGAGGCTCAACATGCTGGCTGCAACCCTACTGGGGGGAAATGCCACAGAACATGATTTTTGCAATTTTCTAGCTTTTGGTTTCACAAAATTTTCTAGTTTTTGGTTTCACAAAAACTAGTGGGACCAAGGATGTCTCTAGAGAATAACCAGGCAAGAGACATGCAGGTGAAAAAAAATCTCCCCTATTATTTGGGGGGTTGCTATCCGGCCAGCTGGCTGCACAGCTGGAAAGGTTTAGGTCTCTGGCTTCAGAGGTTGGAAGTTTGATTCCCACACTGTGCCTTTGGGGAGAAGAGCCACCCTGTGCACCCTTGGGAAAGCTGCACGGTTGTCCTGGGGTGTGCTCAGCAGTGGAATAATATGCTGCCACAAAGGAGGGTGGTGGAGTCTCCTTCTGTGGAGATTTTTAAGCAGAGGCTGGACGGCCATCTGTCGGGAGTCCTGTGATGGGGGTTCCTGCATGGCAGGGGGTTGGACTGGATGGCCCTCGAGGTCTCTTCCAACTCTATGATTCTATGATTCTAGAAGAAGGAACTGGGCAGCCACTTCTAAGAAGGCATAGTCTCTCAAAGTAAAGGGTGTTCTCCTTTTCTCATGGTGAGTTTTCAGAGATGCAAAAAAGAAAGAAAGAAAGAAAGAAAGAAAGAAAGAAAAGAAAAGAAAAAAAGAAAGTCTTTTGTGAATGCTGCTGAATCTGCTAAATCCTCTTTTCTTCCAAAAGTGGAATGAATTAGGTGGGTCTTGGCTGGAGCAGGGAAGCGAAGATTGAGGCTTGCAGAGTATGTGTGTGTGTGGGGGGGGGAGAGAGAGAGATGGCAGCTCTTTTTCTAAAACTGGAAAAGCTGTCATCTCACAGGAGAAGAATGGTCTTTGTTCCCTGCTGTTAATCCTAGAGGTGAATGTTCAGATTTTTCGGGAGTACAGATGGCATAATTCTCCATCCTGAGAGTTCCACTGACCTCGCAGTCGCCTTTCAAACACCTCAGATTGGCTCACCCGGGAGAAAGTCTTGAATCAAAAAGCTTTGAGGCTGAGTTAGGCCGAGCTCTGCCCCAAGTTTTCTGCTCAGAAAGAAAGCAGAAACGGGAAGCTCGTGTGGGGCTTAGCTTAGCTAAGCCTCAAACCCACCCACTTTTGTGCTTTCTCCTAGGCGAGCCAAATTGAGGTGTCTGCAAGGCAGGTGCATCTCCCTGCATTATGGTATTTGTAATCTAAATAATCTGGAAAAAACCACCTCAGGTGCTCTTACAGAGAAAATTGGGGTGGGGGTGGGGTATAGAAGCATTTAAAGTAAATATATCAGTGCACACCTAGTTTCCTCCTTGCTGTCCGGGACTGAGCGCCATCCCTCCCTGTCCCGTCCCCCCCCCAACAGGGAAGCCAGCCCTCCACAGCCTCCCCCTTCAAACAGGAGGTCTTCACCTACAGCCCGTCCCAAAGCATGGAGAATCCCGTATTAGCAGCAGCTTCAACACCCGTGATCATGAGCAGGAGTCCCACAGGTGAGTCGGGCAGGGGGAGCCACTGCCGCATATGTCTCACTGTTATCCTCGCAAGGGTGTGCTTGCCATGTATTTGAGGTCTTTCCTCCTTTGCATATCCTTGGTCCTTTTTATTTCAGTTTCCCCAGCTCTTTGTTCAACAGTGGTTTTTCCTGGCACCTTGGTTTTCCCAAAAAGATGAGGTGGCCACGAATTATTTTGCGCCGGGTCGTCACACATCATTAACGCAGCCCACCTAGTGCCATGAGTGCCCCCCCCGGCCATAACCCCCCAGCTTCTCTACTCACCAGCCAGCACACAGGGCTCTGCTCCGTTGCAGGCATTCAACTAGTCCCAACAAAAGGACCTGCTTCCCTCTCCCCTGCCCCCCCCCCCCACAGGAAGCTGCCCACTCTAGTGCAGCACGGCAGGAATCCTTGCCCTGCCTCCTCATCTGAACGGTCAGCTGCTGGAGGAGGCGGAGGAGGGAAAGGTACCCCTGTTGGGCTGGACCGCTGTTCACCAAGGAGGGGAGGAGCAGCGCACTGCGGCTGGTGAGTGGAGGAGCTGGACGGGCTAAAATGGAGGAAGGGAATAGGCGGCACCTAGAGTGCTACGCCGACCACTTTTGATGACCTGGCATGAAGTTATTTGTGGCTGTCTGTACAAGAGATCTTTCCCAATTGATGAGGACAGCATTAAATGCTTTCAACACTGCCCCTGAATGGTTTCAGCTGAGCACCTGTAATAATAATAATAATAATAATAATAATAATAATAATAATAATAATA
>JAHTLZ010000038.1:995436-1015770 GCA_023846285.1 Phrynocephalus versicolor | reverse complement strand
AATCTCAGACTGATTAGAAACTGCACCTGATAGGTTCATGGAAGCCTTCGGGGAGCTTTCTGGCGGTCTAGAAGACGACCCGGTTGATGCCTTGGTGGATAGGTGGTACAAGGGTGCCACCGGGGCCGTTGACCGGATCGCCCCCAAGCGCCTCCTGCGCTGTGGAGATCGCTCTTCACCATCGTATTCGGCTGAGTTGTGGTCGATGAAGCAAGAACGTAGGAGGCTGGAGGTCATTTGGAGGGCACATTGGAGGGAAGTGAGTAGGGCTGCACTTAAGCAGCTGACTGGCCACTATCTTCACGCGATCAGGGACACTAGAATAGCCTATGTCTCCCTGAGAATTGGTGAGGCCTCGAACTGCCAAGCGGAGTTGTTCAGGGTGGTTCAGGACCTCTCCAATCCCGGTCAGCTGAGGCCTCCTGCTACTGAGTTCACTAGTGAGCAATTTGCAGCCCATTTTAGATCCAAAATTGAGGCCATCCGCTCCGATCTGCCTTCCAGCTGCTCTAGTTCATCCCCCGAGATCCCTGGGGCCTCACCCCCTTTGTCTCCTTGTCTGGTGGAGTTTGGGCCGGTGTTTTCAGCGGAGGCCTCCAGAGTTACGTCTTATTGCCAGCCGGCTGCTACTCCTTTCGACCCTTGCCTAGCTTGGCTTCTTAAATCTGCCAGAGGAAACATGCCAGAGTGGGTTTCGGCTATTGCCACAGCCTCCTTTGGGGAGGGTATCTTCCCTTCCCGCCTGAAGGAGACCGTGGTGAAGCCCACTCTAAAAAATCCCGTCTTGGTGTCGGATGATTTATCCAACTACCATCCGATTGCCATTGTTCCCTTCCTGGGCAAGGTTGTTGAGAGGGTGGCCGCCGTCCGGCGCCAGTCGTTCCTGGAGGATAATCGTATCCTGGATCCCTTCCAATCCGGGTTCAGGCCACTTCGGGGGACCGAGACTGCCCTGGTCGCTCTGCAGGATGACCTCCTCAGGGAGGCTGACAGGGGGTGTTCCTCCCTTTTGGTGCTCCTTGATCTGTCAGCTGCCTTTGATACCGTCGACCACAGTAACCTGCTGGTCCGGCTTGCTGAGGCGGGAATTGGGGGCCTTGCATTGTGCTGGCTCCATTCCTTTCTCGGCGGCTGGTCTCAGCGGGTTCAGCTGGGTGATGATTTGTCGGCTCCTTGGACTCTTCCTTGTTGGGTGCCCCAGGGGTTGGCAATCTCCCCTATGCTGTTCAATGTTTATATGAGGCCACTGGCAGAGGTCATCAGGAGATATGGAGTTCGCTGCCATCAGTACGCTGATGACACGCAGCTCTATCTCTCCTTTTCTTCTGCTGCAGAGGAGGCAGTATGCTCCCTCGACCTGAGCCTGGAGGCTGTCCTGGAATGGACCAGGACTAACCGGCTCAAGCTGAATCTGGAGAAGACAGAGGTTCTGTTCTTTGGGGCGCCCTCATCAGGGTACAATGGCCCCCTCCCTAGACTGTGGGGGGGTCCCTCCAGGAATCTGGGCGTGGTCCTGGATTCAGCCCTCTCCCTGGAAGCCCAAGTGATGGCGGTCTTCAGGGCCGCTTTTATCCATCTCCGCAGGATCGCCCAGATCCGACAATACCTTGATGAGTCCTCCTTGAGAACAGTCGTGCAGGCCCTCGTGATTTCGAGGATCGACTATTGCAATGCCCTCTATGTGGGGTTGCCCTTGACCCTTGTCCGGAGGCTCCAGCGGGTGCAGAATGCGGCTGCCAGGCTGGTGGTGGGTGCTCGTAGATTCGAGCACATCACCCCGGTCCTGACTTGCCTGCATTGGCTACCTATTGTCCTCCGGATAAGGTTCAAGGTCTTGGTTTTGACTTTCAAAGCCCTCCACATCCTGGGACCAGAGTACCTGTCAGAGCGTATCTCTCAGAGGTCGACTGGGACCAGACCCACGAGAATGGCGCAGGCGCGCTCACTGAGGGTGGCCACACCCAGGGAGACGCGGAAGTCGCTCACGCGTAACCGCACCTTCTTTGTGGTGGGCCCTACACTGTGGAACCAACTACCTAGTGAGCTGCGCCTTGCAGCATCCCTGCCCGCCTTTAAAAGAGCCTTGAAAACCCATCTGTTCAAGGAGGCATATGGCGACCTTTGTGTTTAATTTTCTCCTTCTCCTTTTGGTTTTTTTTTTGTTATTTTGTTTTGTTTTTTCTTCCTGTGGCCGCCCATGCCATTCTGTTTGGAGGGTATTGTACTCTCCCATTTTTATTGATGCCTCTGATTTTATGCTCGGATTTTACACTGTACACTGCCCCGAGTTCCGATACAGAAGAGGGGGCGGTATATAAATAAATAAATAAATAAATAAATAATGTAGTTGCTCAAATGGTCCACTGAAATTTGTGTCAGAACTATAATCTGCCCGTAGCAAAGAACTGGTGGGATCATAAGCCTGAAAAAGTGACTGAAAATGAGCATGCAAAATTACTTTGGGACTTCCGAATACAGACAGACAGGGTTTTGGAGCATAATACCCCAGATATTGTGATTGTGGAAAAGAAAAAAGTGTGGATCATTGATGTTGCTATACCAGGTGACCAGAATCACCAAGAAACAACTTGAAAAGATTACCCGATATCAGGATCTGAAAACTGAACTTCAGAGACTCCGGCATAAACCAGTACAGGTGGTCCCAGTGGTAATCGGCACGCTGGGTGCGGTGCCTAAACAGCTAAGCAAGTATTTAGAAGAAATGGGAGTTGACAAAGCTGCAGAAAGCCGCCTTACTGGGATCTGCTCACATAATTCGCTGATACATCACATAGCCCTAAACGCTTGGGAAGCGTTTAACTAGTGATTTGTATTACAGAATCCAGCGTAGTTATCTTGTCTGCTGTGTGAATAATAATAATAATAATAATAATAATAATAATAATAATAATAATCAACAACAGCAGCAGCAGCAGTAGCAACTACAAGAATAAATGTAGGAAAATGATTCCACACATGGACACAAGTTATTGGGTTTTCATGATGAAGGCAGGCCGCCCCGTCTGCAATCTCTCACTGCCGTCTCTCTGTGCTGTTTCTGTGCTGTCTCATCTCCCAGCAGCCCGGGGGGGGGGGGGGGATGTCACTTTTAGCTATTTACAGATATTGCATGGTATCTATGTGTCAGCCTGTCATAGGCTTGCTGGACTCCCGGGAGGGGCTTTCTGTGCTGTGGAGGGTCACCTAGCGAGGGACTGAATGATGGATACCCCAGCAGCTTGTTATCCCATCCCATGACGTGAGCAGTGCAGGAAGGGTAATGAAGGATGGTCTTGTTTTTTTTCCTTATGGCCATGCCCTGGCCTGGTGGAAGGAAGAGATAGCCAGCCACCTGCTTCCTGCGTCAGATCCTATGGGTTCCATTGTCCTTCTCCCAGGGCTTCCCCGTGTGGGAGGGTGTCAATATTCCCACAGGAATCCTTTGCAGGAAGCCTGCTGCATGCATATTAATATCTGTGCATTATGCTCATCATCAGGAAAAAACTTCCTAAATGTCAGAGCAGTACAACAATGGAACCCATGACCTCATAGGGAGGTGGTGAGCACTCCAATGCTGGAGGAATTCAAGGGAAATTTAGACAACCATCTGTGGTGTGCAGCCCTAACTCATGGATATCAATTGCTTTATAACATTGAAAAGATCTTGTATTTGCCTATTCCAATGAATGTGCTTCTAAGCAGAGTCAACATATCTGTCTGTCTGTCTGTCTGTCTGTCCTGTATATTATATGATGCAAGCCTTCAGAGAGTTCGATAGGTAGAAGATAGATAGAGACCTGACATAGGTAGAGATAGGGGCTTGGAGGGACAGATAGGGACTGAGGGATATAAAGAGAAATAAGACCTGGCAGATGTAAAGACTATGAAGTAGTAACTTGAATGATACTACAAGAATTTTTTTCCATGTGTGCTACAATTAACTATTTTTTGTTTGATTCAAAAGACAAGTTTGTGAGGCTCCATGATTTAAGAAATACATTTAGTTTCAATATTAAAATAGTTAAATGGTGGCAGCGAAAATACACGTGTGTGCACCACCATCTAGCAGACCTGATTTGTTTTGTCTTCCTGCCTTGAGCAGGGGGTCAGACTCAATGCCTTTGTGGGTCCCTTCTAGCTCCAGGATTCTAGGATTCTAGAACTGACATCTACAAGTTCAAATGTAAAGTAGCTTAGAATCCATTACTGTGCAGGAATAAATTTCCCCCAACAGAATTTGATTCCTTTTCAGAAATACTTTGAAACAATTTTTGATGCCTTTCTGTCTTCCCGCAGATATCAAGAGCCGAAATTCTCCAAGGTCAAATCTAAAATTCCGTTTTGATAAACTGAGCCATTCCAGTTCTGGACCGGTAAGTGGGGGCGGGGCAGGGGGGTCTGCCCTCGTTGGGAAGAGGCTGGCCTGGGGTTCCTTCAACCAGAGCAGCCCTCCAGTTCAGAAACTGTCCAGTTGGACGCCTTCAGCGTTTTTCAAACTGGAAAGAGGACTTTGCATTCCCCCCTGGGGACAGGGGGGGGATGGGGGGGCAAGAGAACAGTTTTGTCTTGTTCAGTTCCCCAAACGCTTGAGGGTGAGAAAGAAGGACCCCTGCCCTGCTTCTTTTTAAGAATTTGAAAAGGCCTTTTGAGTCGCGATGGGCACGAAATGGAAAATGAAATGCTGTTTCATCATTTTGTTAGGTAACAAATTACTTTGTTACAAAAATAAATGGTAGGACACATTTTGTTGCATGATGAAACACCATTCCCCACCCCCAAGGATGAAACGATATGGCAGGGGAGTGATTCTAGGTAAGCCGCTGAAATTTGGAGAGGTTTGGGGCCCAGAGGGCTAATTTATCAAGCTCCAAAGGGGAGGTTTGGGGCCCAGGGGGCTAATTTATCAAGCTCCAAAGGGGGTGCCCCTAGGGGGGGAAAATTCTAGTTGGAATCGGAAGTCAAGCTGCAGCAGTGCTGCGCTCACCCACGGCATGACTTCCGAAGTTCTGATTCCAGTAGATTTTTCCCTGGGGGCACCCCCTTTGGAGCTTCATAACTCAGCCCCCTGTGCCCCAAATCTTTCCAAATTTCGGGTGCTTACAGAGAAGAGCTTGAGGATGCTCCCCTACCATTTCGGTCCTTTAGGACCAAAGGGAGCATAGTGTTTTATTTCCTTTCGTTTCGTAACGAAACTTAGAAAAGTCATTACAAATGAAGCAAAACCACTAAACCAATGGAACAAAACATGATACCAATCAGGCCTTTTGACAAATCTTGGAGGCCACTGTTTATAAAAGACAGAATGAGGACAAGTGCAGCTGGCCAGGGGATTCTGGATGTTTTGATCCACAACTTGCAAATTTATCCAAAATCTTAGCAAACATCCCTTCATGCCATTGGTCTATTGAAACCATTGCCTTCTGTCCATGGAGGTGGGTAATATTTGGCCATCCAGATGTTTTGGGCAACAGCACTTGCGGTTTCTTGTCATGGGTCACAATGCATGGGGCAGACGGGAGTTGTAACCATAAGATCCTAGTAAAGAGATGACTCTGCTCTGGACTTGTATCCGTTTCCTGTGCAGCCTGATGTTTCTTCTGCCTTTTCCGTGGGCATTCTATGCAGAACATACACCATCCTGCATACAAATGGTAATAACCCCACACAGGTCGGCATTTCATTCAGACCATGAAATTTCCTGTGACATTTCAAAGTTTTGCAGAGAAACCTTGCTGGACAGGGCAGGGAAAATATGAGCTTTTAAGATTCATACTCCAACATGTTTGAGTGCATGAAAGATAATGGTGAAGTCCGCAGGTGGGTGTTTGCAATCTGCCACCCAGAGCTTTACCACAGGCAGGAGACACGTTCTCCAACTCATCTTGAGGATTTCTTGTGTAAGGAGAACCAGGCTATAGACGGAAGGAGGAAATCTTTTTCCAAACAGACAGAGAGCACTATGTTAGGGAAGGCCTCACCTGGATTAAGACCACACCTGGAGTATTGCGTACAGTTCTGGTCACCGCATCTCAAAAAAGACATAGTGGAACTGGAAAAGGTGCAAAAGAGAGTGACTAAAATGATTACTGGGCTGGGGCACCTCCCTTATGAGGAAAGGCTAAAACATTTGGGGCTCTTTAGTCTGGAAAAAAGGCACCTGAGGGGGGAGATGATTGAGACAAACAAAACTATGCAGGGCATGAGTAAATTGGAGAGAGGGACACTCTTCTCCCTCTCACAAAATACCAGAACTAGGGGACATCCACTCAAACTGAGGGTCGGGAGAGTGAGAACAGACAAAAGAAAATATTTTTTAACCCAGCATGTTGTTAGTCTTTTGGAACTCCCTGCCACAGGATGTGGTGATGGCATCTGGCTTGGATGCCTTCCAAAGGGGATTGTACAGATTCCTGGAGGAAAAATCCATCCCAGGTTACAAACCATGATGGAGATGTGTAATCTCCAGGCTTAAAACCAGGGTACTTCAAGGGCCAGATGCAGGGGAGTGGTATCAGGAGACAGATATCTAGTCTCGTGCGCTCCCAGACTCATTTGGTGGGGCCTCTGTGAGATACAGGAAGCTGGACTCGATGGGCCTTTGGCCTGATCCAGCATGGCTCTTCTTATGTTTCTTAGGTTCTTATCAACTAACCAGGCATGGCTTGTATGAAATAATCACTCCCCCTCCCCTCTTTTCACACAGACACACTAGCTGAAGGAGAATATGATGGAGCCACGAAAGGTGAGTGTCTCTGGCTTGGACCTCATTGGATGATGTGCTTTTCTGTGTATTATAGAGGTGACAGACAAGGAAAGAAACAAGAGGGGTGAAGATGATGGTGGTGGTGGGATACTGGGTTTCTGTGCAGAAGTTTTTTTAAAAGAGGTAGGTTACAGGAGCTAAGCTTCTACAGTAATCTCAACAGGGATGGGAAAGTTTACCTGTTCGGATTGAGGTCCCAAGATTACCTGGTAGAGGTGAATGGTTAGGGGATTCTGGGAGATGTAGTCTAAAGAGAGGAAGAAGAAAAGGAGGTGGCAGTGGTGGTGACAATGTTCCCCCTTCTGACTCTGAAACAGATGATGTATGAGTCTGAGAGGCTGCAGGGAGATCGAGGGGGTGGGGAATCAGATGTTTCCAAAAGTCCAAACTGTACTCTTACAGAAGCTGGAACCCCACTGCAAACTGAGGCCACCCCTACACCATCCATGCAGATTTCAGCTGTGATTTGGTGCTGGAAGGCTGTGAAGGCATCTCCTGCTGCCTGCCCAGGCACACAAATGCCATTTGATTGCAAATGCCTACACTGACCCCTTCACTGGGTGCAGCGTGCAGCCGAGGTCTTCACCAAAGGAGTGAAGGTCAACAGGTGTAACAATTTGGGCCATTGTTACTGGACTGGCTTCTTTAGGAAGGTGCCAGGGTGGACATATCTGGGATTGACCCAAAGCTCTGTTGGCCTAATAAAGTATCGGCAGGAAGAAAGGCAGGGTCCTTTTTCCCCCCTACTGCCTTTCTAGTCCCATTATTTTAAATCAAATATTAGCAATGCATAGTTACTATACTTGGCAGCATTTAAGGAAGGGAAATCTGACAGTAAAATCCAGAGCAGGAGAGAGGAAAAAAAGATTGGGCACATTATTAATCCACAGGCTTGCCTTCATCTTGGGATAGGCCAGTAATTGCTGTGGATTTGATCCAGATGTTCCTGACAGTGTAGTTGCGCCCTTAGCCACACGGTGGCAGCAAAAGCCACACTTAGACTTCCAAACAAGATGTACGGAACAGATTGAT
The DNA here is from genome assembly GCA_023846285.1 of Phrynocephalus versicolor. NCBI lineage: Eukaryota > Metazoa > Chordata > Lepidosauria > Squamata > Agamidae > Phrynocephalus > Phrynocephalus versicolor. Next base: position 1,007,975 of record JAHTLZ010000038.1, on the reverse strand, counting down.
CTCAGAGCCTCTCCTTTGAAGTTAAAGATCTCAGCCTTACATGAAGAAGGCTAGGCATAGACACAGGCTTCCAGTCATATCAATACGCGTCTGTTTTTAAAACTGTTTGGTGGCAGTATCCTGTGCCCATCTTCGTCAGGGAAGCTCACTTCAAAGACACCAGGATTTGATCAAAACCACCGAGGTAAGCATTCAGACCAAGCTTTTCAAGGGCCATCGTAAGGGGAAATGGGTATTGCATTAAGGACATCAACTGGGTGTTGGATTGTAACAACAGAAAAGCACAGTTTGTTTGGATGTTTATTTTATTTTGTGTATGTGTTATTTTGTTTTTATATTCTAATGAAAAAAGAAAAGAAAGGAAAAGCAAACCAAAAGGGGGGGATGAAGATGGGGAAATAAAAGCGGCGATTGTTTCTCTTTTTTATGAACAAGTTTGATTAATAAAAATCAAAATAATGGTCTGCCCAGTTAAAGATCCTATGGGATTTAGATTTATGGGCATTTTCCACGTACCCTGTTGCTGTGGTCAAGCTTATATCAGCCAGACTGGAAGATCCATTGTAGACTATTTGGACATTCATTATAAATTTGATTCACAGTAGAAATGGGCTTCTCGCTTCAGAAGTGGCCGGCTTCCAAAATGAAACGCGGAAGCCCAGCTGGTATTCGGAAACGGAGAAACAAAATCAACCAATTCCTTACCTAGCGCTGGACTCGTGTCGGGCAAAACTCCAATGAGGAAGAAGCCTCCAACATCTCTTTCCTTCTCCCTGGCACCCAATCAGACAGGGAGGTGGGATGATGCATTTCCCTTCACAGCTCCTGATTGGCCTGCGCCAGGGTGAAGGAAAGATGATGCGTTGGAGGCTTCTTCCTGGTTGGAGTTTAGCCCCGCACGAGCCCGGCACAAGCTAAGGGACTGGTTGATTTCGTTCCTCCGGTTCTGAATGTCTGCTGGGCTCCCGCGTTTAATTTCAGAAGCTGACCACTTCCAAAATGAAAAGCCCATCTCTAATTCACAAACAAAAAACAAAATGAACCCTGGACTGTCTGAACAGTGTATCAGGTGTGTTCATCAACCACAATAGCATTGGGTGCAAGTTTTCACCGAAACCAGACAATTATTGGACAAAATTATTATTGAGGCTCTCTTAATAAAACTGGAGCCACATTCCATCCACAGAGAGAGCAGGTTACTTTTAGTGCTTTCCAGAAGCCTCTGTATTTGCAAACTGGATAGACGTGGCAGGTTACTTCCATGTAATAGTGGCCATCGTGGAGTAATGGCCTTTTAAAGTTAACTTTCATGAACTTGGTCTGAAACCCACCAGCTGGGCTTGATCAATCCTGATATTTAAGACTAGATTTTGATAAAAGTAAAGTGTTCTGCTTATATACCACCCCATACCACATCAAGTAGTCTCTGGGTGGTTTACAGTTTTTAATTACAGTATGCAGGCTACACATCCCCCCCCCGGAAAGCAAGCTGGGTACTCATTTTACCGACCTCGGAAGGATGGAAGGCTGAGTCAACCATGAGCCTGCTACCTGGGATTGAACCCCAAGTCCTGAGCACAGTTTTACCTGCAGTGCAGGCATTTAACCACTGCACCACGGGGCTTCTTATGTTCTTAACGTGCCTTCCACCACGAAAATTATGCAGGATTTTGCCATCAGACTCTTGGAGTGTTTTAATGAGAAACATGCATCAACACAACTGGAAACCTGTGAGCTGTTTATGCATATTGTCTTCAGTCAAATTATGATATTATTGAGGCACACTGGCAAATTTCATAGCTTAGCCACAGCAGTTGGGGGGTTTTGGAGGACAGTGTGAGGTCCAGAAGAGGCATGAAACACTTTCCACTGCAACCTACAGGGCCCTGAAGCTGATCTAAAATTCTTTTTGGGTTTCTGTTCCTGGGAATCGGGTTGGCCTTGGTTGCTCTCCCTTGCATGGGCAGCATGGATCTCAGTCTCTGAACGTGGATCTTTTCCTCTTGGAAGAGAGAGCAAATCTCATCTAGGGGAAGTTGGGATCCCCATCAGCAAAAGTCTGATTCGATTGTATGTGTTTCTCAGGAAGACCCATTCCATCCTGTTTGTATTCAGAAACAGAGGGGGGGAGCCCTCAAAGATCTGTCAAATGCAATGATTAAAATAAAATAAAAACACTTTTAATGTGATTATGTTATCACAGAAATGAATATGAATGCAAGATTAAGGAGTGCATTGACATTAGAATTAAAAGTAATAGTCATTTTAGACCTGCAATGCAGGAGAGGACCCTAGCCATCATCAATTCTAGCCTCCCTCAAGGAGGCCCAGTGGGGAATTGAACTCCCAGCCAGAGACCTCAACCACTGAGATTTCCCTGTTAGGAGTCTGTTTTGCTGCTTCCATTTTGGAGTTGGTCCACAGTGCATCCGGCAATCCAAAACAGAGGCTTCCTCCCTCGACTTTGGACCACAGTGTGTTCAGGACAAGTCACCAGATGTGCCTCTTGGGTTGCAGCCTCATTGCCTGACTTGAGAAGAATGTGCTCCAGCCATACATAAAGCAGAAAAGTTGGGTGTGGGGGGGGGGGGAGGAACGTGTTCCATTCTTGGTTTTAGAACAGTTATAACATTATTCCCATGGCCTTAACCATGCAAGTCAATTTTGCTTTTTCTGCGAACTGCAGTGAGGGCTTCCCGTGAAAAGGAATAGAAGCAACACTATCTGCAAATGCAAATACTGGAGGGAATAAGCTCAAGCGTGGATATGTTTGAGAACGATAGCATTGAAATGGCATCATTGTTAACATACAGGCCAGTACCTTATTGCTAGTCCCAGAAAAGGTGGTTACTTCACATCCGTTTTGTCTCTGTAAGTGTTGCACTTCGGACCGGTACAACAACAAATCTTACTTCACGTCCATCATGCAACAGCTGAAATTTGTCTCGACCACGCCCCCAGAGCAGGATCAGAGTGTGACAATGCTGTACCTGGTGCTGGGTTGGGGTATTCTCTTGTCACTGTTTATTCCTGGTTCCTGTTCTGAGACAAGGGACTGCATGGTAAGAACTGTCACGCAACAACCAGTGGTCAGTGGCTGAAGCGGCATTCAACATTAGTTTTCCTACGGGAAACACCATGCAGCACAAATGTTTATTAAAGAAAGTACTGAAAATACTGTAGCATTGACGTGTAAATCCTGGAAGACCAGTAAATCAAAATATTGAAAAAGTTTTATTTACAATATTTTTTAAAAAGGGTTAAGGAATCAAGACAAATTCAGAATTTGTCACGGAACAAGACCGTGAAGTAACAGGTGTCACAAGACAAGTTATCACAATTGTGAGAAACGGAAACAGAGACAAAACCACGTGACCACGATCAACACTGTCGTGGTACAAAACTAGTCGCGGAACAAGGAAGGACGTGAAGTAACCATCAAAGACTAGCAACTGTTAGGCAAGCTCCACCAATCTCTTCTGGTGGGAGTCCCAGAGGTGTACTGGCCCCCATGGACCAGGGGTGGGGAACAGGTTCAAAATCTGCACAGGATAAATGTAGGTAGGCAGAAATGTGTGGCAGGCCAGCTTTTTCAAAAACATCTGAATGAAATCAACTTAACAGTTGGCAAAATGAGAAGTAGCAAAAAGGAAGGACTGAGCGCCAGAGGCAGGTCAAGTTGAGGTCGTGTCTTTGCCTGATTGTCCTTTTTGTTTCTTGGTCTCTTGCAGGGCATTGACATTTCGTTTCGTTCCATTGTTTCGTACGGGAAAATGGCATTTCCTTCCAAACAGTCTTGTCTCTCTGCTACACCTGGAGCCCTTGGCTGCTCCCCTTCCACGAGCCAAGAAGAGAATCCATGCCACGCACGTAGAACTGCAGCCCAACTGGGGAGGGGGGAGGCCAGAGGGAATCCGCCACCCTTATGTAGTTCCCTGCCTTGCCAAAATTTATGGGGAAGTCACTGGCAAACCCCCCTCCCAATCACACAACTCCCCCCTTTTGCAAATTGCTTTCCTCACTGGTGGGGTGGCATGGGGCTGTGCTTCCACCATCCTGAGTATTTCCCCGTCTGTGCTGCCAACATCAGAACAGCCTCTCAGATCTGCAAAGGGGAGGGACCCTGCTCTGCTGCACAACGGCCAAATGCGTGCTTCGCCTCTGCAGGGGTTGCGGTCCGCCTGTGAAAGAAGTGTTGTCCTGCAATCCGTCCTCACTCAGAGAAGACGACCCAGGCCCCACCCCTAGACCTGGGCTGGGTGGATTCCCCTATTCCAGGTTCCACACCTCTTGACCCAAAGTTCCCAATGGAGGGTTCAGTCATAGACATGTGAACCGGCCCCTCTGTTTTCCAATGTGGTCTCTGAACGCTTGCTAGGTTCTTGCACTCTCGCTTTGGGGCTGAGACTCGTGCACTGCTGTTCTTTTTTTGTGTACCTTTGGACTTGAGAAAGATATTTTGGTTACAAAAGAAAGGAAGAAAAATAATAATCCTGTAGGCTAGTTTCTTACCCCTTCACAGTCTGACCACCTAGACCTGAGTTGAACGCCCTTTTCTTGCTCGTGTGAAGTGGACAATTATGCTTGCATGTGTGCTGTCTCAGTAGACTTTCAAGAAGAAATCTTTTGCTTCTTTCCACTGCCTGCCCGCTGAGGGGGGGAAAGGAAGTACTGTATCTGCTTTCCCAATGTTGTGAAGTGACCAAGCTGCTCCTTATGTCACTTAACAATGTTAGGAAATTGCCAGCAGAATTGAAATTTAAAGCCGCAAGCTCCACTTTGGTTCAATCCCAGTGACCACACATGCTGGAAACAAACCAAAATGGAGCGATTCTACTTACACACCGCAAAACGGTAGACCTTGAGAGGGATCCAGAAAGATGCAAGTGGGGATGCCCTGGGAACGAGCGGGTTCACTCTACCAGTTACATCTTCTCTTTGTTGCCAGAAGGAGAGAGCCAGCCTGTCCCTGGGCATCTGATCGCACCCTGAGTTGCATATTTAAGGGATGCGTGTTGTTTGAATGGAAACACAGTGACGGGCCCTGTCACTCAAAGGCAGTGGATGGTTCTGGCAGTCTAGCTACATGTACCCAACTGACTCAGCTGGAAAGAGGCCTGAGGCCTGCTCTGTCCACCGTCCTGTTCTCCATTGTTGTTCTAGGATGTGCAAGGGAGGAAGTGTCCCTCCATCTTTGAAACTACGACTTCCATTTCACTCCTATTGCTCACAGCCGATGCTGGATCTTCACAAATTTCCTTCACTACCCTAGAAAGCAAGGGAGGGCAAACCCCCACCATCGGGTCACTTGTGACCCCCTTGTCCCAACCCCCCTTTTCCCCTCCAAAAAGGGGGCTGGAAGCTGGTGGTCCTAGAAGGCCCCAGACAGATTCCCCCTTTCCACAGACCACCCCCTAATTCACATTTTAAGTTGCCGCCACCACCCTAAAAAAAAGGGGGGGTTCACAAATCTGGAAGTGGGTCTCCCTCCTCTGCTGAGTGAGATTGTGGCAGTTGTTTGTGCCTCATCGTCCAGTCTTATACAGATTTTTGGCAAAAAAAAGGTCATGTGCCTTTTTTCCCGCCCCCCCTTCCCCAAATAAATAAATAAAAGGCACAGGAAATCTTTGTGCCTTCTATAAAATACAAGGTTATTTTTTAAAGTGCCAAATAGGGGGATTTTGTCCAAAGGGCATGTTGCATTGTTTGGCCAGTATCCCTCGCTCACGAACAAGGACCTGGTTTTTCTGTTTCGTGCAGGAGCGGAATGTGTTTGTTACATCAAGAAGGACATGTGTTGGTCCCAATACTGGTTGTCGAAGGGGTGGGCTGGATGACCTTTGTGGCCTCATCCAGCTCAGCAGTTCCGGGGTTCTGCCTGGAATCCCCTGGCATGAAGGTACGGGGCCCCCAGTTTTTTTGGGGGGGGGGCACACATCTCCCATTCGGCTTCAGCTTATGCCCCATACAAGGTGCTGTCAGCCCAGCCCTCCTCTTCTCCAGAATTTTGTTTGCTGCTTGTGCTGCCTTGCTCTTAGATATTGTGGAGATGGCAAAATGTTGTCATCTTGTTGAGCCCTTCTGCTCTAGCTGTGGCTTGGATACCCTCCAGACCCCTAACCTGGCCGAGCAGCCCTTTCCCTCTCGCCTTCATGCATTTCAAATGTTTCTAGGATCCTAGAGGTGGGAAGGGCTTATGGGTCCTCCCACCTACTCCAGCTCAGCTCAAGGCAGGAATGCAAATCAAAGCAGATCGGACATTTGTATTCGTTTTTGTCTGATTTTCTGTGGAATGCCTCCAGTGCTGGAGCGCTCAGAGGTTATCGGGGAAGAGGGGCAGGATTCATTCACCATCATCCCGATCAAGTTTATAGGAGGACAGATTTTGGCTGAATTTCAGAAAGAACGTCCTAACGGTTAAAGCGGCACGATAGTGAAACCATCCGCTTCATAAGGTGGTGAGCACTCCAATGTGAGGGGGGTAAACACTATTTCTAAGCCCTGTCAGCAACCCTGTTTGGGTCAGCTTTTCCGCTTTAAATAGTCTAGTGCAGTGGTTCTCCACCTGTGGGTCCCCATATGTTCCTGGACTGCAACTCCCAGAAAACCCTTCCAGCACAGCGAGTGGTGGAGGTTTCTGGGAGGTGCAGTCCTGGAACATCCGGGGACTCACAGGTTGAATGAATCTTTATTTACGTAGGGTGGGTGAACCTTTTAGAGACCGAGTGCCCAAGCTGCGATTCAAAACCAACTCATTTTTCGCAAAGTGCCAATACAGCCATTTAACCTGAACACAGGTGGCCGTGAAGGGGTGATGTCAGTGGCCTGCAGAAAGGACTCCGAGGGCCAACTTTGGCACCCGTGCCATAAATTCGCCAACACTGGACTAGGGGATTCTGAGTTACTGTAGTCCAAAAGCTTTCCCCAAGTAATGGGTTATTGTACTCTCACCACACATCCTGACAGCAAAAAATATTGTGGGACAGAATCAACTTTTCTTCATTCCAGTGTTTGAATTTGGAAGGGGGGACCCCCCCCCCAATGCCTTCTCTGTAAATTGGGACAAGGAGCAAAATTTAACACAGATTCTTTTCATTCTGCAGTCATTATGTAATTATTTCTTCACTTCTTATAATGGTTTTGTTCTTCTTGGTGTATGGAAAGAAAACCACAAGGCACGTGTACAGTATATTCTGAGGGCTTCAAAACATGTTCTGCTCAAAGCTTTGTTCATGTCAAAGCTCTTAGGGTTTTATTTTGCCCCCCCCCCAAGGGCTGTGGAGGCTTGAAAGGAGAGAGTTTTTAAAAAGCAAGTTCTGAAAAACTGAGGGTTTTATTTTTGTTTGTTTCAAAAGACAGTGCTTTGTAGTCAGTTGCTAATGTATGTTGTAAATAATGTATATTTAATTTATTGCTACAGTAGCATACTTGTATTTGTTACTGTATAAAATAAGTTCTAAAGAAGAGTCAGAAATGTATATTTTGTTGCTTAACCGTGTCTTTGCAAAATTCACAATTGAAAAAAAAAGATATTTTGTGTCCATCTGTCTCTCTAGCCTTTTGTTCATATGGTATTTCCCCTATCTCCGGAATTTTTTATGTTGTACAGATTTTATGTTATACAAATCATTTGTTATACAAGGGTCCACTGTACTTCACTTCTTGTGGCAGAAAGTTCCAGAGGCCACTGAGCCATCATTTCCTGAGTAACATGCTTGGAAGAAAAAGTGCAGTTCAGAATATCCAAATTAATATTCCTTGAAAAACACCCTCCTAAAACACCAACACCCAACAAAAGGAAGACATATATATACAATACTAGAAGTAAATGGCACGATTAAGCTGAACAAAATTCAGTTTATCCAGTACTGTTTAAACTCAGTGTGATGCTCCAGGTAGTTTTGGGATTTTAGAACAAGCTGCATGCACCTCTGAAAATATGGACTTGAAGTGTTTCTGGAGTCCTTATGCCATGTGAGGAACTGCAAAGGGTTTGCCTCCCTTGGTTGCCCCCCTTGGTTGCAATGAGAGCACAGGATCAAGCCCAACAAACCATTTTGTAGGCAAACTCTGCATTTCTGTTCAGGCAAAAAGCTCCTTCTCAATGAACAAACTCCAACCTCTACAACATTTTTCTTTATTCAAATTTGGAGTCCACTAGCATGGAGACCCCTCTCGATAGAGGTCTGTTAATAGTGGTCATTTTCATGTCCCAAAATGTGCATGTCTTCAGGGCACTGAGGTGGGGTGGGTGGAGGGATGTTCTATCTCCAAAAAAAGAAAAAGAAAGAAAGAAAGAAAGAAAGAAAGAAAGAAAGAAAGAAAGAAAAGAAAAGAAAGAAAGAAAGAAAGAAAGAAAGAAAGAAAGAAAGAAAAGCAAAACCAAAAAAGACAAAAAAGACAAAAGCCAGACTGACACAACACCTGGAATATCACAAAAGAGGGGCCTTGGGCTGAGAAATTGTTAGGAGATCTTCTGGAAAGTGTTAACTAAGTAATTGTGGCTTTTAGTAGCACAAAGGAACAAAGCAGAAATGTCTGCCCTAAGAGGTGAGTGTCCGGGTGCAATCAGTGGAAAGAAGAATATGGGGGCCCAAGCTGGATAGATTTGTATTCTTGGACTGTCACTCCAGGCGTACTTAAGGGGAGGTCAGACCTGATTTCAGTATCTTTGGTGTTTGCGTGCAAATGTGTTTTTAGGATGCATTAGCAGAAGTATAGTTTTCAGATCCTATGATGTTACCAGCAATCATTATTCAGTACTGGTTATGCCTCATCTAGAGTACTGTGTCCAGTTCTGGACGTGAGAGTGGCCAGATGGGCAGGGTATAAATATAATACATACAAAAATAAGTACAATACACTTTAAGAATCACAGAATAGTAGAGTTGGAAGAGACCTCAAGGGCCATCCAGTCCAACCCCCCTCCCATGCAGGAACCCCCATCACAGTGCTCCTGGCCGATGGCCATCCAGCCTCTGCTTAAAAACCTCTGAAGAAGGAGACTCCACCACCCTCCGTGGCAACATATTCCGCTGCCAACAAACTGGAGGAAGTTCTGAGGAGGACCACAAGGATGAGCCAGTGGACTTGGACTGGCTGACCACACACTCAATCTCAACCCCACCTGGCTTCTGGGAACACCCTGGTCCTGGCCTCCTTGCTGATACCCTAGCCACCACCTACGCCCCGGCTGTTACAGCCAGAGACTTGAAACCAAGACGGAAAGTACTGGGCATGTTTAGCCTTGAGAAAAGAAGACTGAGAAGAGATCAGCGAGCACTCTTGAAATACCTGGGAGAGGAGGGGCAGGACCCATTCTCAGTGGGACAAAGCATGGAGGGGAAGCTTTTGGCTAGAGTCCTTTAGAGGGACTAGGACTAGGAAAAACATCTGGTCTCAACCGTCCCAGAGTGCAGGACATATAATAATGGGCTCACGTTATAGGATGCCAGATTTGAAATGAATATCGGGGGGGGGGGACTTCCTGTTACATCACTATGATAGTACTTCAGGAGGTGGCGAGCACTCCAGTGCTGAAGGCCTTCAAGAGAAATTTGGACAGCCATCTGTCTGATAGATGTTAACTTGGCTTCCTATCCTGAGCAGCAGCTTGGACTTGATGGCTCTGCAGGCTCCTTCCAACTCCATTGTTCTGTCATTCTGGGCCTTTTCACACGACCCCTAAACTCTGCGGCAAATGGCTCCGAGCTCCAGAGCTTAAAATTGTTCCCCCACCAGCTCCGGAATTTACAGAAAATTAAGTGCGACCATGCCCACCTAAGTGCATCCCAGCGCACTTTTCAGGTACCTGCTCTCCGGGAGTGAAAATCCCTGATGCGGATGTAACCTAGTGACTGCCAGGCTCTCCTCGCTTCTGTTTGTTGTTTTTTTGCCCCCCGCCCCTTTAAGAGACAGGAATCACGACGACGACGGGGCTTGGGGTGGCTTCGACCGGCAGACGGAGGTGAGCCTGCATTCTTTTCTCCCTTTTTTTCTCCCTCCCCTCATGCAGACAAGAGCAAGGAAGTGCGGAGGGGTGGGAACACAGGAAGAGCAACGAACCCCCAAGATCTCTGGTCCAAATTTAAGTGGCCAGTGGATCTTAGCGGTCGTGTGAAAAGGCTCTCTGTTGCTCTCGGAATCCCTGCGAACGGGAAGGTGGGTTCAAGAGAGTGAAGCTGTAGCACACATCTTAGCTGCACACAGTTCACTGCAAGCCAGACATAAGGTAGCTCTATAACAGTGGTTCTCAAACGGTGGGTCCCCAGATGTTCCTGGACTGCAACTCCCAAGAAACCTGGCCAGCTCAGTTAGTGAAGAAGACTTCTGGGAGTTGTAGTCCAGGGACATCTGGGGACCCACCACTGCTCTATAAGATACTGTAAAAGAAGAGGGTGATCTGGATAATACCACCATCTTCCAAGGTCATTTGGATTGTGTGGGGGGATGTGCGATACAGAGGACAGTGTTGTGGAGAGTTTGGGAGGCTGGTTTCTAGGCAATTTTTCATCTTCCTGAGAAGTGCCCCCCCCTTTCTGGTTTTCTTTATTGTCCATCTTTCACATCCCATGCATCGTAATTGGGAAGGCCATAGTACCAGCAGTCCTGGCTTGGGTCTGCAGGAATATAGCTTTACACCTAAAGAATCTTTTCCAATTCTTTCCACTGCTGCCTTTTTGGGTCTCCATCTGCTTCTGCTTTTTTGGTTGTACTCTCCATTTGGATTGGGTTTTTTTAAAAAAAAATAGCACAAAGTTTTGTGGACTGCTGCCCTTCCCCCCACCTCTGTAGATACTCCTTGCCAATGCGACTCATGGTGAAGGCATCTGAGAGTTGTAGCACAACGACATCTGGGGACCTGAGATTGGGTATCATTGACTTTGAGGGACAACTCTTAAAAGGCAAGGATGGATCGTGTCAAGGAGAAATACAAGTGGACCCTAAAAAAACCAAATGAATTGCACCGTTATAGGATGGGAGATTCTTGGCGGGAGAATAGTATGTGTGAAAAGGATCTGGGAGTCTGGGTGGACCACAAATCGAACATGAGTCAGCAGTGTGATACGGCGGACAGGAAAGCCAATGCGATTCATGGTTGCATCAACAGAAGCATCATGTCTAGATCAAGGGAAGTGATAGTACCACTCTATTCTGCTCTGCTCAGACTCGACCTGGAGTACTGTGTCCAGTTCTGCCTGGCTCAATTTAAAAAGGATGTTTACAACCTTGAACGAGTCCAGAGGAGGACAACCAGGACGGCTGAAGGTCTGGAAGAAATATTGAATGGCTTAGGGAGGTGGGAATGTTTAGCCTTTCAAAAAGAAGGCTGAAAGGGGATATGATAGCCATGTATAAATATTTGAATGGATGTCATACTGCAGAGGGGACTGGTTTGTTTTCCATGGCTTCAGAGACTAGGACTTGGAACAATGGTTTCAAACTACAGTACAGGAAAAGAGATTTAATTCAAACATTAGGAAGAACTTCATGACAGTTATTGCTGTTCGGCAGTGGAAGATGCTGCCGCCAAGGAGGGTGGTGGAGTCTCCTTCTTTGGAGGTTTTTAAGCAGAGGCTGGATGGCCGTCTTTCGGGAGTTCTGTGATGGGGGTTCCTGCATGGCAGGGGGTTGGACTAGATGGCCCTTGAGGTCTCTTCCAACTCTATTATTCTATGAACTTTCCTGCCCTCGAGCCCCTCTCCCCATGCAACCTCCTCCTCCTATATGTGGTACATAGATACTTTGGTTGCACGTACACACGGCCATATTAAGAGACTGATTTCCACCCTCCATTTCCAAACTCCCCATTCCAGATGCTGAGCAACAGAAAAGTCTTTCACAATGCCTTTAATAGTCAACATCATGTATTTGGGGCACAGTTTATCGGAATGCCTTAAAAAAGAAAAGAAAAGCCAAACCATTTTCAACAGCCAGTTCTGGGAGGCATCCAGGCTCACCACTGAACTTTCTGTGTCCTCTTTTCTGGTAGCTGAACTTCAAAGTTTACATGTACTTTTTTCCTTGCAAGACAACTCATTATGATGGACACCCTGGGTTCTGGGTAAAAGGTGGATCTTTGAAATCAAGAACAGATCTTCTAGATTTCATAGGGCTTGTGCATGGGATCTTTCTCAAATCACCATCAGTTCATGCGCCTCATTAAAGTCCAAACATTACAGAATAATAATCATGGGTCCTCCAGCGCTTGGCTGTGCAGTGGTGCAAAAAACATGGATCAATCGTATCCACTTGATTTCATATGATTTTTACATTGGGTCATATTAAAACCACTCTCCCATGTACATTGCACACAAAAAACATGTGTCTGTCAGCACATGGCCCCACAATGGTGCAAAAACATGGATACAAGCACTGATCCACATGGATCTACCTGGCCACAAACTGGACCACAAATTTCACAGGTACATTAATTTATTTGTTTGTTTGTTTGTTTGATTGATTGTTACTTACTTACTTACTTACTTACTTACTTACTTACTTACTTACTTACTTACTTACTTACTTACTTACTTACT
>JAHTLZ010000038.1:975853-988714 GCA_023846285.1 Phrynocephalus versicolor | reverse complement strand
TGGTGGAAAGCCTCATCCAAGAGAAAATCTTAAAACACATAGAAGAAAAAACCTTGCTGAGAGAAAATCAGCATGGCTTCTGTAAGGGTAAATCTTGTCTGACAAACCTCTTAGAATTTTTTGAAAAGGTCAACAGGCACGTGGATTTGGGTGAACTGGTGGATATAGTCTATCTGGATTTTCAAAAGGCTTTTGACACAGTCCCTCACCAAAGGCTGCTGAGAAAATTGCACAGTCAGGGGATAAGAGGACAGGTCCTCTTATGGATTGAGAACTGGTTGAGATCCCGGAAACAAAGAGTAGGTGTCAATGGGAAATTTTCACAATGGAGACAGGTGAAAAGCGGTGTGCCCCAGGGCTCTGTCCTGGGACCGGTGCTTTTCAATCTGCTCATAAATGACCTGGAGACGGGGATAAACAGTGAGGTGGCCAAGTTTGCAGATGACACAAAACTTTTCTGTGTGGTGAAAACCAGAGAAGATTGTGAAGAGCTCCAGAAGGATCTCTCCAAACTGAGGGAATGGGCTGAGAAATGGCAAATGCGTTTTAATGTAACCAAATGTAAAGTAATGCATATTGGGGCAAAAAATCCAAACTTCATCTATCAACTCATGGGCTCTGAGTTATCCGTGACGGATCAGGAAAGAGATCTTGGTGTGTTGGTGGACAGCTCCATGAAGGTGTCTCCCCAATGTGTGGCAGCAGTGAAGAAGGCCAATTCCATGCTAGGGATTATCAAAAGGGGGATTGAAAATAAAACAGCCAACATTATAATGCCATTATACAAAACAATAGTAAGGCCCCACCTGGAGTATTGTGTACAATTCTGGTCACTGCATCTCAAGAAAGACATAGTGGAACTGGAAAAGGTGCAGAAGAGAGCGACTAAAATGATTACTGGGCTGGGGCACCTCCCTTATGAAGAAAGGCTAAAACATTTGGGGCTCTTTAGTCTGGAAAAAAGGCGCCTGAGGGGGGATATGATTGAGACATACAAAATAATGCAGGGTATGAGTAAAGTGGATAGAGGGAAGCTCTTCTCTCTCTCCCAAAATACCAGAACTAGGGGACATACACTCAAATTGAGGGCTGGGAGAGTAAGAACAGAGAAAAGAAAATATTTTTTCACCCAGCGCGTTTTAAGTCTATGGAACTCCCTGCCACACAATGTGGTGATGGCATCTGGCCTGGATGCCTTCAAAAGGGGATTGGACAGATTCCTGGAGGAAAAGTCCATCACAGGTGACGAACCATGATGGAGATGTGTCATCTCTAGGTTTAAAATCGGGGTCCTTTAAGGGCCAGATGCAGGGGAGTGGTATCAGGAGACAGAGATCTAGTCTCATGCGCTCCCAGAGGCATCTGGTGGGGCCACTGTGAGATACAGGAAGCTGGACTAGATGGGCCTTTGGCCTGATCCAGCATGGCTCTTATGTTCTTATGTTCTTATGTTCTTATGTTCCTTCTTCACTTTGAGAATAAAAATTTACTTTCCTCAGAAGGATGGAAGGCTGAGTTAACCTTGGATCAGCTTCCTGGGATTCAACCCAGGTAGTGAACAGAGTTCTGTCTGCATAAAGTTAACCATTGCCCCATAATGCAGGGGGCTGCTGTGGTGAACCCAGGTAAATGCCACTACCTTTAAGATTGTTTTATATTTCTACTCCTACCCAGGTGGCAACACTAAAATACCAGTCAGACAATGAGGACTCTTATTATAAAGAGACAGCCAGACATCAAGGTTTATGGTTTAAAATAAAAACATGTAACATTTATTATTTTACACACAGATGTTCAGTGTTGTTGAGATAGCTGTGACCAGCGTATTAGTGTTAGATAATAAGTGTTTGACTTTTAAGTCATAATGAGTTAATATTTTCCTTTCATAAACCAGACCCCATCAACAAACTGACATACACAGGTACTGACTGACCCCCTAACTGTCTGCTTGTCTCCTCCATAGTCACACAGGAGAGAAACCAATCCTTCTTTTACAGGACAACTTTATACCTAAATTTTTCCTCCAGGAATCTGTCCAATCCCTTTTTGAAGGCATCCAGGCCAGATGCCATCACCACATCCTGTGGCAGAGAGTTCCACAGACTAACAACGCGCTGGGTGAAAAAAATATTTTCTTTTGTCTGTTCTTACTCTCCCAGCCCTCGGTTTGAGTGTGTGTCCCCTAGTTCTGGTATTTTGTGAGAGGGAGAAGAGCTTCCTTCTATCCACTTTACTTATGCCCTGCATTATTTTGTACATCTCAATCATATCCCCCCTCAGGTGCTGTTTTTCCAAAGTAAAGAGCCCCAAATGTTTTAGCCTTTCCTCATAACGGAGATTCCCCAGACCAGTAATCATTTTAGTGGCTCTCCTTTAAAACTTTTCCAGTTCCACTATGTCTTTTTTGAGATGCGGTGACCAGAATTGTACGTAATACTCTAGGTGCGGCCTTACTATCGTATTGTACAATGGCATTATAATGTTGGCTGTTTTATTTTCAATCCCCTTTTTGATAATCCCTAGCATGGAATTGGCCTTCTTCACCACTGCCACACACTGGGTAGACACTTTCATTGAGCTGTCCACCAGCATACCAAGATCTCATTCCTGATCTGTCTTGGATGGCTCAGAGCCCATGAGTTGATAGATAAAGTTTTGATTTTTTGACCCAATATGCATTACTTTAAATTTCCTACACTGAAACACATATCTCATTTCACAGCCCATTCCCCCAATTTGGAGGGGTCCTTCTGGAGCTCTTCACAATCTTCTCTGGTTTTTACAACACGGTAATGTTTTGTGTCATCTGTAAACTTGGCCACCTCACTGCTTATCCCTGTCTCCAGGTCATTCATGAATAGATTGAAAAGCACCCATCCCAAAACAGATCCCTGGAGCATACTGCTTTTCAGCTCTCTCCATTGTGAAAAATGCCCATGTACACCTACTCTCTGTTTCCTGGATCTCAATCAATTATCAATCCATAAGAGGACCTACCCTTTTATCCCACGAGTGTGCAATTTTCTCAGCAGCCTTTAGTGAGGGACTGTGTCAAAAGCCTTCTGAAAATGAAGATAGACAATATCCACCGATTCACCCAGATCCACATGGACTGATCCAAAATGAACTGGTTCGGCTTACCTCAATGGCGGTGGTAGTAGTGATCCTGTTGGTGGCAGTGGACCAGAAGCCCTGGCAGCGGCCACGCCAGACGGTGGGAGGCCTCACCGCCACCTCCGGAACCCCAGCCATGGCCCCAGCCTGGAAGGCCCTGGCAGTGGCTGCGCTGGATAGCGGGAGGCCTCACTGGGCATTGGGAGGCCTCACTCCTGCCTCTGGAGTCCCAGCAGCAGCCATGTTGTGTGGCGGTGGACCTCACCACCACCGCCTCCAGAGGCCCAGCAGCTCCTCACCGGCGCCTTTGGAGCTCCCTGACCCAGATGTCAGGTATGAGACGCTGGTGGGGTGGGGGAACGAAAAATGAATGGAATGAAATGGAAACTTCCATTTCGTTTCATTTCATTTTCCTTAGAGGGGGCTGTTTGTTATTCGTTTCATTACCTAACAAAATGAATAACGAATAACAAAACATTTTTTTCATTCATTATGTGCCCATCTCTACCCTCTAACTCTTCTCATTAACCATGCTGGCACTGTCTTGGACTCATGGGAGCTCTTCTTTCTTTGTGGTATGCACTTCTGCTTGGCCTCTGTTCAATTTCTTTCTAACTAGTTTCCTCATCTGAGGGAAGCCCGCCCTTCGGAAATCAAGGGTTTTTGTGTCTGATTTACTTGACACTCTTCCCCCGACATGCATGGCAAAGGAGACTGCAGCATGGTCACTGCTCCCCAGAGGGTCAGTGACATTCCCATCTGTAACCATGTCCTGAGTATCACACAGTATTATATCCAGAGTTGCCTTTTCTTGGATGGGCTCCATGACAAGTTGCTCTAAGGCATACTCCTTCTTCCTTGACTTTCTTAACCTCTTGTTTTTCTATCCTGTACCATGAGCCATGACCCGACAGCCTCTTTCCTCTGTTCTCTCTCTAGTTGGGACCAAGTTTTTTTTTAATTATAGCTATTTTTCTTGCTCCCTTTTCCCTTCAGTAAGTAAAATAAAATTTAAAAAAAATGACATTTAAAACAATTCCTGATCCATCTGTCTCTTTGAAAGGGAATACAATAGCCTAAAATATATTTTAACACTTTTTAGGATCACTAGAGGATGCAGAACCATTTTTGTGTAGGAAAAGCGGAGGGGTTGTACAGTTGCTTCAAACCTGGCCTGCCTGACCTAAATCCAGTAAGAAAACTGGGAGCGGAAAGGAACGATTTAAGCACAAAATATGGCTCTTTTCAGAGGATATTCAACTTCATTGTCCTGAATTTCTCTCTCTCTCTCTCTTTTTTTTACATTTTGTTTAAATTCTTTACATGCCCCCCATCACTATTTGGATATATGACAAATTTTTCTTCTCGTTACAGCGTACCATTCCCCTTCCCGAAAATTATACTGGTTCTTGTGAATGGCACCTCCCTTCCCCTTCATTAACACAAAACTAATTATTTCTCCCCAAACTGTTCTTTCCTTTAATATTACCCATGAAGTTATCATTAATAGCTATATATCAAACCTCTTTATACCATTTGTTTAATTGAAAATTGAACTTTGTTGTCCAATTCCAATTAATTTTGCCACTCTTAATAAATTTGAGATTAATTCTTTTGTTGTTCAGTTCCATTGCTCCTTACCACATATGGATTTTTAAAAAACCACGCTGTTTTAAGACAGACCTCTACTATTAACTCAGTTATGTTTTTTCCCCCATTGAAAGCAACTGTGGAAAATTTCAGTATGTTCTCAGATTCCCACCAGATATAAAAATAAGTACTAATCTTCTGATAGCCTTTTGGGATAATTTGTATCTACAGTAGGACCATGGTAGCCACAGGGGAAAGGATCCAGACAAAAGCAGTGCTCTGGGTCTCATTCAACTACAACTCTCATCACTACAACAAGCCAATGATGACGAATATTGTGAGCTTGCCCAACAATGTCAAGAGGCCTGTTTTAACCACCCAAATGTAGACTGACGTCCTTCTGCCCATAGAGGAGTGATTTGAGGTGGTCGACTCACTTGAGGTGGGTAAAATTGCACCCCTTGAGCAGTCGCCTCTATAAAATGGTGCCCAAAGTCAAAGCCCCAGTTAGCTCGGATGTTCCTGTCTTCTCTGGACCAATGAACTGCTGGATAGCTCCGCAGTTAAGTTGCGAGTTCATTTCCCCGCTGGGACTTCTTGGTTGGAGTTGGATTCAACCCATGCAGTCCCTTCCTGCTCTGACGTTCTAAGATGATGATGATGATGAATATAATCATGCCTCACTAATCTGTTGGAATTATTTGAGAGTTTCAACAACCATGGGGATAAGGGAGATCCAGTTGACATTGTTTAGAATCATAGAATCATAGAGTTGGAAGAGAGCTCAAGGGCAATCTAGTCCAACCCCCTGCCATGCAGGAAGCCCATCACAGTATTTCCAACAGATGGCCTCACTCCTGCCTCTGGAGTCCCAGCAGCAGCCATGTTGTGTGGCAGGGGATCGTAAGCAGGTGAAGACATCTGCTTGGGAATCCCCTGAAGCAAATGGTGAGCCACTGTGTGAGAGAGAATGCTGGACTGGATCGGCTGTGGCCTGTTCCAGCAAGGCTGTTCTTATGTTATTATGTTCTTATAAGCTTGTTGGTGAGGTCAAGCTGTGATGGGCCTCCACTTTTCCCACTGTTTTGAGTGGGATGATGGTGGGAGGAAGACCAGGAATTCATTCCCACTTGATCCAAACTCTAGTAGATTAATTGTTTGGCTATACATGGCACCAGAAGGAAGGAAGGAAGGAAGGAAAGAAGGAAGGAAGGAAGGAAGGAAGGAAGGAATGAAATCGAACCATATTCTGTTTCCTAAGTCAATTCATTAAGTGATGCTTGCATTTTCCTACAGATTCCTGTTTTAATGATGTTCTTGAAACTTGTACAGGCAGCAATAAAAAGGCAACATCATTACTAGGAATAAAGCCAAGCTCATTAAACTAATAAAAGGAATATAATGGGAATTGGGATGGTTCTTTCTGCATGACAACAACCTCAGAACCTGCTCATCAGTTCTGATAAAGCACCTCAGTTTGCAAACCCCAAGACTATGCCAGACCAGCAGAAGGGATGGGTTCTGGTTTAGATCTTCTCCCACCTGTTGTATTAATTAGAAAAACACAGGCCTAATCCTGATCACTCCTTCTGGCTAGAGCAGGTCTATTAAATTAATGGAGTTTACACAGGGGAACTTAGCATGTTTCCCTTGAGTCTAATCTAGTGGGAACAAGGAGAGGCAATAGGTCAGAAAAAAAATCACAATGGGGATCTTTTTTGTTTCTGTCTGTTGGATATTATTAAAACATTTGCTGGGTTTAGGAGCATACTAGAAAACAGTGAACAATATAGGAATGCATGTTTTGTGTCATCAGGTTGGAAATCAACACACAACAACCATAGCAAGTCTTTCAAGGTAAGTGGGATAGTCCAGCAGTGGTTTAACCAATTTCTCCCACCACCCTAGTGGCTTTCAAAGACTGAGTGAACAATTGGACCTGGGCGGTGGAGCTGGCTGACACCTAGCTCAGTAGGGGCAGTCAAAGTGCTCCAGATGTTATCTGGAATTTCAGTGGTGAGCTCTCCAGGGTGCTGAACCTATCTGGAGGCTAGAGATCCAGACTTGGACAGCTTCTGTAAAGTTTAAACTGCAAACCAAAGCAGATTCATCATTGCACTTATGTTGGGCTGCCATGCTTTGCTCAACTGGCTTCTCCAACATCCGCAGACCAGGAATGTAATTGTGGTATGACTAAGACACTATTCTACTTACAGCAGCTGAACTTTCTGAGTTGCTTTCATTTTGTTTTCACACCTGCCAACCTGTCTACCAGGAGATTGACTGGACTCACCAAGAAGCATAGAAGGCATAACTCTCTTTATCCAGGTTTACTCCTTGTGTTGTCTTTTACTAAAGAAATTACTCCAGATTAGTTAAAAAGAAAAAGGAAAAATAAATACTGTCTTCTCCACATTTTAGACTGTTCTCACTCCCAGGAGGCTTTGAGATGGAGTGTTCCAATCACCCATAATCCAGCAAGCGGGGGGAGAGACACACACAATTGGCTTACTTGTGATCATGTGACCTGCTCCAGTGCTTGTATTGCAAGACATTTCTTGTTGATCAAAGCAAAATTGGAATAAATGTTTGCTTGTCTTGCAAAATACTCTTAAACCAAGGTATGTCTGTATTTGAAAAGTGGTATCCTATCCCTTCAGTCTTCCTTTCTCCAGGCTAAACATGCCCAGTTTGTTCAGTCTTTCCTCGGAGGGCTTGGTTTCCATTGCCTCATCATTCTTGTTGCCCTCCTCTGGACCTGCACCAGTGTGTCGCCATCCAACTTCCATGGCAGTATCCAGAATTAGACTTGGGACACAAGAGGAAGCCTAACCAGAAGAGAGGGTACTAGCACTTCATGTGACTCAAAGACTAGACTCCTGTTAATACAGCCTTTTTTGCTGCTGGATCCTACAATTGGCTCAAAGCCAGCTTGTGACCCACAACCCAACCATTCCAAGATCCTTTTCACCCATAGGTTCGCTGAGCCAAACATTTCCCATCTTGTAACTGGTTTGTGAAGCATCCATCCTCTGAGATCAGGCAGCTCTGCCACTAGAACATAAGAACATAAGAAGAGCCATGCTGGATCAGGCCAGAGGCCCATCTAGTCCAGGTTCCTGCATCTCACAGTGGCCCCACCAGATGTGTTTGGGAGCGCATGAGACTAGATCTGTCTCCTGATACCACTCCCCTGCATCTGGCCATTGAAGTACCCTGGTTTTAAGCCTGGAGATTACACATCTCCATCATGGTTTGTAACCTGTGATGGACTTTTCCTCCAGGAATCTGTCCAATCCCCTTTTGAAGGCATCCAGGCCAGATGCCATCACCACATCCTGTGGCAGGGAGTTCCATAGACTAACAACGCGCTGGGTGAAAAAATATTTTCTTTTGTCTGTTCTTACTCTCCCAGCCCTCGGTTTGAGTGTGTGTCCCCTAGTTCTGGTATTTTGTGAGAGGGAGAAGAGCTTCCCTCTATCCACTTTACTTATGCCCTGCATTATTTTGTACATCTCAATCATATCCCCCCTCAGGCGCCTTTTTTCCAGACTAACGAGCCCTAAATGTTTTAGCCTTTCCTCATAAGGGAGGTGCCCCAGCCCAGTAATCATTTTAGTCGCTCTCTTCTGCACCTTTTCCAGATCTACTGTGTCTTTCTTGAGATGCGGTGACCAGAATTGTACACAATACTCCAGGTGCGGCCTTACTATTGTTTTGGCATTATTATGTTGGCTGATTTATTTTCAATCCCCTTTTTGATAATCCCTAGCATGGAATGGCCTTCTTCACTGCTGCCACACATTGGGGAGACACCTTCATGGAGCTGTCCACCAACACACCAAGATCTCTTTCCTGATCTGACACGGAAACTCAGAGCCCATGAGTTGATAGATAAAGTTTTGATTTTTTGCCCCAATATGCATTACTTTACATTTGGCTACATTAGAACGCATTTGCCATTTCGTAGACCATTCCCCCAGTTTGGAGAGATCCTTCTGGAGTTCTTCACAATCTTCTCTGGTTTTTACCACACGGAAAAGTTTTGTGTCATCTGTAAACTTGGCCATCTCACTGCTTATCCCTGTCTGCAGGTCATTTATGAACAGATTGAAAAGCACCGGTCTCAGGACAGATCCCTGGGGCACACCGCTTTTCACCTGTCTCCATTGTGAAAAATTCCCATTGACACCTACTCTTTGTTTCCGGGATCTCAGCCAGTTCTCAATCCATAAGAGGACCTGTCCTCTTATCCCATGAGTGTGCAATTTTCTCAGCAGCCTCTGGTGAGGGACTGTGTCAAAAGCCTTTTGAAGATCCAGATAGAGATAGACTATATCCACCGGTTCACCCAAATCTACATGCCTGTTGACCTTTTCAAAAAATTCTAAAAGATTTGTCAGACAAGACTTACCCTTGCAGAAGCCATGCTGATTTTCTCTCAGCAAGGTTTGTTCTTCTATGTGTTTTAAGATTTTCTCTTGGATGAGGCTTTCCACCATCTTCCCTGGGACAGATGTAAGGCTAACTGGCCTGTAGTTTCCCGGGTCCCCCCTCCTTCCTTTTTTAAAAATTGGTGTGACATCTGCTCTCCTCCAGTCCTCCAGCACTGTGGCCATTTTAAGAGACAAGTTGCATATTACCGTTAAGAGATCTGCAATCTCATTTCTCAGTTCCCTAATAACCCTTGGGTGGATGCTGTCTGGGCCCGGTGACTTGTTAATCTCCAATTTATCAATTAGTCCTAAAACATCCTCTCTTTTAACCTGTATTTGATTTAATTCTTTAGTCAAGAGGGGCCGTTCAGGCAGCGGAATCTTCAACTGGACCATCAGGAGAGAAGGTCTTGAGTAGTTTGCAATGCTGAAAATTTCTGCACTCTGACATGGAAGCTTTCAGATAGGGTGGTATGAAAGAATGAAGCAAGTGCAGCTCTGTCTAGTTGGTCGGAAATACAGGAATCAGTACACACTAAGGATGACTCACTTCCAGATTTAACGTTTATCTGTGGTGGAAACAAAATACCTCTGAGGCTAACCATAAGCCTTTTGCCTCATCATTCCCCTCTAATCCCAGCTCAGAATGAACAAATATTATGAGAGAATGGACTGATGACATCTCCTTTTTTAAAAGATCTTGGACGTGGAGGTTAGCATCTGGAGTGAAAGATCTATCATGGAAACAGAAGTATCTGTTAAGTATCCTATCTCCGTTCAGGACTGCAGGACTGGGATAGGTGTGTCCTTTTAAGTAGAGGGAAGTTTATTTTATTTATTTGTCTTATATAGAGACCCGAGAGAGAGAGAGAGAGAGAGAGAGAGAGAGCACCCATTGTATGCGGGAGCTTATCAAGTTACTGGTTGCAAAGACAGCTTTATCCCAGGTAACTCTGTTTTAAGCCAACAAAACTTGCTCTGTTGTTGAATTTGGTTAGCAGACATTGGCAACAACGCTTCTGACACCAGTAGCAAACCCCTTTAAGAATGGGATGAGAAAACAAACACCACATGGGGTGATATTGCTTCATACTGGACTGATGATCCGGGCCATTTGGTACTGCTATGATCTAACTATGCTTTTGGCCATTCTGCCATTATTCTTCCTCATCCTAAGGACCATAGAATCGTGGAGTTCGGCTCTAAGGCCACTGGGTTCAACCCCTTGCTCAAGGCAGGCAATCACATCAAAGCAGAGCTGGCAGGTGGCTGTCCAATTGTCTCTTGAATGTCTCCAGCACTGGCATCCTCAACGCCATCCCCTGAAGTCATTGGATCCTCTGTTGAAAGAGACCTCAAGGGCCATCCAGTCTGACCCCCTGCCATGCAGGAACCCCCATCACAGCGCTCCCGACAGATGCAGGAACCCCATCACAATATTTCTGACAGATGGCCATCCAGGCTCTGCTTAAAAACCTCCAAAGAAGGAGATTCCACCACCCTCCTTGGTGGCAGCATCTTCCACTGCTGGACAGCTCTAACCAGCAGGAAGTTCTTCCTAATATTCAAATGGAATCTCTTTTCCTGTAGTTTGAGACCATTGCCCCAAGTCCTAGTCTCTGAAGCCATGGAAAACAAACTTGTCCCAATATGACACCCTTTCAAATATTTAAACATAGATCTTGTTGGACATATTTTAAAAGAGCTATCCTCTCTCCCTTCAGGACTGCAGGATGGCATAGGGAAGTCCTTTTAAGCAGAGGAAAATGTATTTTATTTGTTTTGTTTATATATAGACCCTCTTTCTTCTGATATGGGGTCCCAATCTGGAGCAGAGACAAGTGTGTGTGTGCATGCGTGCGTGTGTGCGTGCACACACCCATTGTATGCTGAACTTTACCATGTTACTGGACACAGACAGCTTTATCCCAGGTAACTTTGTTTTAAGCCAACAAACTTGCTGTGTTGTTGAATTTGGCTCACTGACAAAACTTACAACGTGAGCTGTTTCTCCAAGACTTGGTTTCTTGATGCTGGCAGATCGAATTTGGTGGATAATCAGGTAGGATAATAGCTTTCTCCCACTCCATTCTCCAGACGGTGGCACCTCATTAAAAGTTTTGTTTGCTTTCCTCTTATCTCAAGAAAAACTTGTCAACAGCAGTGAGAAAAAGCGGCACAAGACAGGTGTGTACTAGCAGCGTTGTTTCCCATATGTCATGCTGCTAGGCCTCTGTGTTGGGGTGGCTGGGTGTCACATGCACGCCAAAACAACAGAGTGGTCTCATTAGGGAGACATTTGGTGCAAAGCAGTAACTCCTTTCCTCCGCTCCTGTATGTACCAACAGACCCCAACCTGGTGAGATTTCTTACTTTGGAGCCCCCCCCCCCCACATATGGACCTGTTAGCACCCTATTACTGGCAGAAAACAGCAACAACCTGAAAAAAGCTAAAAGGAAAGGCTAAAAAAGAAGGTACAAAACCAGTGTTACAGTTGTTGTTTCAACTTATATACTGCCCCACAGTGCTAAGCCTTCTCAGGGACGGGGGAGGGTTACAACCCAGTTACTGTATGCAAACAATACTTTGTCCCCCACTCCCACCCCACCCCTCTGAAACCCCAAAGAGTGGAAGGCTGAGTGAACCTTAAGCCAGCTACGTGAATTTGCTGGGATCAAACTCGGGTCATCAAGGTGCAGTTTAACCACAACTGGGACCAGGCTGGCTTTTCTCTCTGAAGGCACAAGAGAAATATTAAATGCCCAACCCTTGATTCAGCAGCCAAATACCTAACTCACTTGAGCTGTCCCGCCAGCACACAGGTTATTCATGTTGACAAAAAGGAAATGGACATTGGCCAAGCTTTTCTGTACAGAGAGAGGCTCTGCAACCAAGAAATCAGAAGACCAGGACTCTGAAGTGTAACCATGGAGCTAAAACCTCAAGAGGCTCAAGTTCAAATCCTAGCTCACTTGTATGTGGATGATGGAAGCTGACTTGGGATGTGAATCTGGTGGACACTCCTTAAGCGTCTGACTGATGCTGGAAACCCACTTGGGGAAACTATAAGGCGGTTACTTCATGTCCATTTTGTCTCTGTTAGTGCTGCACTTAGGAATGATACAAAAAATGTTACTTCACGTCCATTGTGCAACTACTGAAATTTTTCTTGACCAGGCCCCCAGAACAGGTGCTAAGCGTGACAATACTGCACCTGGTGCAGGGGTAGGGTTTTCCCTTGTCATTCTTTGTTCCCACTTTCTATTCTGAGACAAGGCACCATGTAGTAATGACTGTCATGCAACAAAACATTCATTTCTCTCAGAAAACTGTGTCCATTTTTTTATTTTGACTTTTCAAAAGCAAAATATCGAAAAGAAATTTCTATACTGCCCCCAAAAGGAAAAAGGAAGCTAGACAAATGCTGTGTTTGTCACGAGATAACTTATCATGACCATGGGAACACTGAAACAGGGACAAAACCACGCGATCGTGACCAACGCTGTCACGGTACAAAACAAGTCACGGAACAAAGAAGGACGTGATGTAACTGCCCAAGTCAATTCTGATTTGAAGGCACACAACAACATAAGAGATCCAATCAGGCCAGAACAGATTAGATACAATGACTAGACTTAGGGTACAGTACTGCAATTTGGATATATCATGAGCAAGCACTGGTAAGTTTCTGGGTAGGAGCTGTTCAGCTAGGGCTGTTTG
>JAHTLZ010000038.1:961980-975843 GCA_023846285.1 Phrynocephalus versicolor | reverse complement strand
ACTGGTAAGTTTCTGGGTAGGAGCTGTTCAGCTAGGGCTGTTTGACCAGCCCGCGCACCTGACGGCGCGCGAGATTTTATTTTTCACATACAAGAAGGAACATTGGTACCAGATTATTATTTCTAGATTAGTAGCTAATAACACTGTAAAATCTTCAAGGCTCAGAATACTGCACTCATTAAAATGGAGTCTGAGGGAGCAGCTGTAGTTACCTGTAACACTTGTGCCATGTTTGGCATCTTGACAAAACGCACAGAGAACTAGAGAAGGTCCAGGAGCTGGAGGCCCGCATATCGAACCAGTAACATATTAAGGAGCTTGAGCGGTTCTTGGACAGAGCGGAACAGACTATCCAGGTCCAAGAAGAGACAGGACACACTTCTGAGGATGTAATCACTTCCCCAACCCAGGAGGTAGATGTGTGGAGGAATGTGACTCAAAGGAGTAGAAGTCAGAGAGTCTCATATTGCACAATCATTTGAGGCCCTTTCCCTCATCACACCTCATGATACCGAGGAACAACTGGTTCCACCTGAGGATCTCTCCCTCATCACAATTGATGAGACACAGGATCAGGTACATGTAGAACAGGCTGCAGGAGAGAAGCTCCTTCTGCTAGGGGATTCTATAATTAGAAATACGGAGGGATGGATTTGTGATGAGCATGATAACCGTATGGTCACTTGCCTGCCAGGTGCAAAGGTTGCAGACATCACGAGAAATCTAGATAGCTTGTTAGAGAGAACCGGGAAGGAGCCAGTGGTCACGGTACATGTTGGTACCAATGATGTCGGGAAGGCCAAGTGGTCAGTCTTGGAAGCCAAGTTCAGGTTGTTAGGAAGAAGATTGAAGTCCAGGACTTCCAAGGTAGCATTTTCAGAAGTGCTACCTGTTCCTCGTGCAGGACCCGCCAGGCAGGCAGAGCTCAAAAGCCTCAATGCGTGGATGAGGCGATGGTGTCGAGAGGAGGGCTTCAGATTTGTCAGGAACTGGAGGACATTTTGGGACAAGCCAAACCTGTTCAGGAGGGACGGGTTGCACTTGAATCATGATGGGACCAGATTGCTGGCACTCAACCTCAAAAAGGCTGCAGAGCAGCTTTTAAACTGATAACTGGGGGAAAGCCGACAGGAGCTGAGTGGCATCCGGTTTGGAACACCTCATCCACAGGGAATGAGGTTGGAAAGGGTAGAGAATCACATAGAGATGACATAGCAGGTATTAGTACTGGGAGAATAATGGAATATGATAGTTTGTCTACCGAAAATAATAGCTGTGGGGGGGGGAGAGAAAAAAGCATCGGCTGTTGTTGCAGAACCCACTGTACAGGTGCTTCTACGCCAATGCTCGATGTCTCCAACCAAAAATGGGAGAACTTGAACATTTGGCAGCTAGGGATAACATTGATATAATAGCCATAACAGAAACCTGGTGGAATGTAGAGAATCAGTGGGATACAGCAATCCCAGGCTATAAACTCTATAGAAGGGATAGAGAGGGGCGGATTGGAGGAGGAGTGGCCATCTATGTCAAAGAAGGCGTAAAATCCAGCAGAATGGAGATTGACAGAGGGTCTGACTCCACCATAGAATCTCTGTGGGTTAAACTACCAGGTCCAAGGAGTGATGTGATAGTTGGGTATGCTATCGCCCTCCAGATCAAGAACTTGAGGGGGACCTTGAAATGAGGAGACAAATCATGGAGGTGTCTCAGAGGGATAGGATAGTAATCATGGGGGACTTCAATTATCCCCACATTGACTGGGCCAATGTGAGCTCCGGGCAAGAAAGAGAAACTGGGTTTCTCGACTTGCTGAATTTCTGTGCCTTAGAGCAACTTGTCATGGAGCCCACCCGAGAACAGGAAACTCTGGATCTGTGTTGTGGTTTTTAATGTCTTTTTATTGATAACATTCTTCAATTATACAATTTTATCCTCTTTAAGGTTTACATTTCCCCCCTCTTTATCCCCCCTCCCCCCATTTCATTATTTTCAGTCTTTTTCTCTCAGCCAGGGGCACAAGGTCTGGAGCTTCCACTGAACGTCTTCGTTCTCTTCTTCCTCTATCCATCTCTGGTACACAGTCCATTTCTCCTTGATTTTCTCTATTTTGTCTTTCCACGGCATATCTTGGTCAATAATAGAAATTACATCTGATTGAATAATTTCAAACAAATAGTTATGCCATTTCTTTTCAGTCCATTTGCTCTTGTCTTTCCAACCGGCCGCTATAACTGCTTTGCCTGCTGATACCATTGCTTTTAGTAGTTCTGTATGCTTCTTCTCTACTGTATATATTCCAACTGAACTTAAACACATTAATTCAGCATCTATTTTTATATTTACTGGGAGTAATTTATTTATTTTATTAACAATAATTTCCCAAATTTTTTTAACTTCAAGACACTCCCACCACATATGAGAATACCATCCTTTGGTTTCCTTGCAATGCCAACAATTGGAGTTTAGTCCTGAAAACATATTTGCTAGCATGGCTGGGGTTCTATACCGTTTAGTAAAAAATTTCAATTCTAGTTCCTTAAATTTGTTCCTTAAATTTGTATATTTTAGTAATTCCATTCATAAGTATAGCTTTTTGCTCTATTTGCATTTCTGGCTCCCATTTTTTTGTATTGCATAATTGCTTGTTCCTTGTCCATAGTCATTTATATGACATAGTCTTATATATGACACCTGCTAGCCCTCTTTTATTTTGATTCATTATACTGTAGATTTCTTCTATCGGTTCTTCTATACCTATATCCCTTTCTTCTATTAATTTATGAACCTTCTTATATAGGCCAGCTATTTTTAGCCAATATTGTGGACCTATTTCCCCCTCTAACACTGGAATTGCTTTCAGCACTTCTCCATTGTACATATCTTTTATTCTTCTAAATCCTTTTTGCCTAAGTAATTCCCATCCAGGATCTGTATTATCTTTTTCTAATGTTTCCATTGGTGCCCATCTGGATATACAGTACCTTTTAGCCATTTTGGTTGCCACTTCTTCCAAATTTTCTTTTTTTTTTTTTAAATTTTTTTTAATTATTATTATTTTAAAAAACATATACAAATTACATGAAAAAGACAAACAACAACAGTGCACCCCTTCACCAACAGGATCACTTTTGATATTTACATTCATTCATTCATTGGAGCACTTCTTCCAAATTTTCAATGTGCTTCTCCTAGGTCCCATATCTAATTCATCTTCTCTAGTTGCCTTATTTGTAAATACACCAAATTTTCCTCCCCCCTTATTTGCCTCATTTTCAAATCTAACCCATTTAGAATTCTCACCTTCTATTTCTAAAAATGTTTTCAACTGAAAGGCTTCGTAGTAACTTACTATATCTGGTACGCCCCACCCTAATTCTGAGTTGTGTCTATGAATTGTTCTTTTAGAAATTTTTAGAAATTCTAGTATTTGAACTACCAAATATCCATTTCCTTATTTTTGCATTCCATTTTTCTAATCTTTGATTGGTGATTTCCAATGGTAAGACCTGGAATAGGTATATTAATTTTGGTAACCAAAACATTTGTACACTCCTAATTCTAGATGTTACATTTAAAGGGTCTCTTTTCCATCTTTTCTTCTCTTATTATTTTCTTCCAAACTTTGTTGTAATTTACCTCCACTATCTTAATATTCTGAAATATCTCTATGCCTAAATATCTAAATCTCTTCACTCCCAATCCTATTTTAATTAGTCTATTAATCTCTTTTTTTTCATCTAAACTCACATTATGATACATTACTTCTGATTTTGTCATATTAATTTTTAAACCTGAAGTTATTTCAAAATCTTCTAGTATCACCTTAATTTCTTTAATTCCTTCCTTTGGGTTGCCCATTATTATAATTATATCATCCACGAACAAATTAATCTTCATCTCTTCTTTCCCTATTTTACAACCTTCTATCCTTCCTGAATTTCTAATTCTTTCCGCTAATTGTTCTATTGCCATTATAAACAAAAAGGGTGAGAGTGGACAGCCTTGTCTTACTCCCCTTGTAATGGGGAATTGTTCAGTGTGCTCGCTATTTATTCGAACTACGGCTGAACTATATAGATTTCTTGTATTGTTTTTATAAACCTTTGGCCCATACCATATTTCGTCATTATACACCATAAAAATTCGTGAGACAGGGTGTCAAAAGCTTTGTATACGTCTAATTTAAGTAATCCTAATTTCTTACATTGACCATGGCTTAATACATTTAGTAAATTCCTAATTTGATGAGCTATTGTAGGGATGTTCACCTGAGAGATATTAGGTATTAATAAGCACATCCAGCAAGCTTCCTGCGGGGCATTCTGGGGGGCGATATTTGACTCTCCTGTACGGGAAAGCCTTGGGAGGGGGGAAATGGAGTCCCTAAGATTGGCATGCAGGAAGCGGATGGCTGACTATCTTGTCCTTCCATTGGGGCCAGAGCATACTCAGAGGAAAAGGCAAGGACATCCCTTTGTGCCCCACTCAGGCACGAGAGGGCAGGGCAGGAAAGCAAGCTGCTGGGGTATCTATCATTTCCATCCCTCGCGAGGTATGTCCACGTCACAGAAAGCCCTCCCCGGGAGTCCATCAAGCCAATGACAGGCCGACACAGGATACCACACGATATCTGTAACTCTGCCTCTTACTGCTAATAATGGTGTGCCTTGCAGCCTGCTCAGAGAGAGAAGAGCACGGCGGCCTGACACTCTGTTGAACCCAACCACCGTGTCCGTGTAGGTTATTTCCCTACAAGCTATACTTCTATTTTTCACAAACCCGTACTGATCTTCCTTTATTAATTGTGGGATGATATTTTTAAGCCTATTTGCCATTATTTTGGCAAAAATCTTATAATCTTGATTTAGTAGACGTATTGGTCATTAAGAACCCAGTTCCTTAGGGTCCCTCTGTGGTTTTAATAATATTGTTATTTCTGCCTTCCTCCACGTATTGGGTGCCTTCCCTCCCTTTATTATATTATTAAAAACTTCTTGCAGTTCTGGTATTAAAATTCCCTTCATTTCCTTATAACTCTGGTGTGAACCCATCTGTACCTGGTGACTTACCTACTCTTAATCCCTTTATTACCTGTTCTATTTCTTGCAGTGTTATTTCTGCCTCAAGGCCCCCTTTCTCTTTCTCTTTGAGTTTAGTTCCTATTAATTCTTCATACTCTCCAATATCTTTTTTCTTATATAAGGTCTTTCGGGTTGTGTGTTATATTCCTGTTTATTCTAATAGCTTTCACTTTTTGCTTTTCCCTCTTAATTTTTAAATATTTTGCTAATCTTTTAACTGATCTTATTGTATTTCTCTAAAATTCATCCTTTACCATGACTTGTTTTTTCCAAAGTGATTTTAAATCAAGGGAGTCTAATTGCTTTTTCAAATCTGTAATTTTCCTGCTTCGAGCCTGACAGAATGTCTGCAATTGTTGTGCTTGCAGTTCCTCCAATTTTTGTATTTTCTCTTTTTTTGCCACATACCATCCTTTTTTCATTTCCTTCTCTTTCATTAAACAATATCCTCTGATGACAGATTTTGCAGCATCCCATAATATATCTGTGGTGACTGTTCCTCTATTTCCTCTATTTTCCAGAAAGTAGAATTTTATTTGGTCTTCCATATATTTTTTATCCTTTTCTTTAGACATAATCATATATTGTATCTCCACCATCTTTTGGGTTGATCCCCGTTTACTTCTATTTCTACACTAATGGGCGCATAGTCTGATATCCATATTGGATGTGTAGTTATTCCTTTTAGTTCCCATCTACTAAATTCATTAAGAATTATGTAATCCAAGCATGAGGCTGTTTTATGTCTGTTAGAAAAATATGTTGGTTGTGGCGTTAAACCTAGTATTTCATGTGCTTCTTTTAAAGCCCATTGTTTCCACTTAATTATATTACTTTTCGTAAAGTCTATATTAAAATCTCCTGTTATTATTACTTCTCCTTCTGCAAATTTCTGTATCTTTTTAAGGACTTTTATTAGAATATAATATATTCTAATATTCGTTTTTGGCCTTTATTCGGAGCATATGTATTTACTAATGTTATTACTTTGCCTTCAAATAAACATTTAACTAAGAGATATCTACCCTCCCCGTTTGGAATTACTTCTTTTAACTTAATATCATACTTCCTATGTACCAAAATAGCTACTCCCCTTGCCTTGGAGTTGCTTCTTGCCTCTGCTATTACTTCCCACCTTGGGTCTTTTAGCAATGGTTTCTTGTCTCTCTTTGCTTTGTGCCTCATCCAAGAGAAAATCTTAAAACACAAAGAAGAACAAACCTTGCTGAGAGAAAATCAGCATGGCTTCTGCAAGGGAAAGTCTTGTCTGACAAATCTTTTAGAATTTTTTGAAAAAGTCAACAGGCATGTGGATTTGGGTGAACCGGTGGATATAGTCTATCTGGATTTTCAAAAGGCTTTTGACACAGTCCCTCACCAAAGGCTGCTGAGAAAATTGCACAATCAGGGGATAAGAGAGCAAGTCCTCTTATGGATTGAGAACTGGTTGAGATCCAGGAAACAAAGAGTAGGTGTCAATGGGAAAATTTCACAATGGAGAGAGGTGAAAAGCGGTGTGCCCCAGGGATCTGTCCTGGGACCGGTGCTTTTCAATCTGTTCATAAATGACCTGGAGACAGGAATAAGCAGTGAGGTGGCCAAGTTTGCAGATGACACAAAACTTTTCCATGTGGTAAAACCCAGAGAAGATTGTGAAGAGCTCCAGAAAGATCTCTCCAAACTGGGGGAATGGGCTACGAAATGGCAAATGTGTTTTAATGTAACCAAATGTAAAGTAATGCATATTGGGGCAAAAAATCAAAACTTTATCAACTCACGGGCTCTGAGTTATCCATGTCAGATCAGGAAAGAGATTTTGGTGTGTTGGTGGACAGCTCCATGAAGGTGACTCCCCAATGTGCGGCAGTGGTGAAGAAGGCCAATTCCATGCTAGGGATGATCAAAAAGGGGATTGAAAATAAAACAGCCCACATAATAATGCCATTATACAAAACAATAGTAAGGCCCAACCTGGAGTATTGTGTGCAATTCTGGTCACCGCATCTCAAGAAAGACATAGTGGAACTGGAAAAGGTGCAGAAGAGAGCGACTAAAATGATTACTGGGCTGGGGCACCTCCCTTATGAGGAAAGGCTAAAACATTTGGGGCTCTTTAGTCTGGAAAAAAGGTGCCTGAGAGGGGATATGATTGAAACATATAAAACCATGCAGGGCATGAGTAAAGTGGATAGAGGGAATCTCTTCTCCCTCTCACAAAATACCAGAACTAGGGGACATCCACTAAAATTGAGGGCTGGGAGAGTAAGAACAGAGAAAAGAAAATATTTTTTCACCCAGCGCGTTTTAAGTCTATGGAACTCCCTGCCATAGGATGTGGTGATGGCATCTGGCCTGGATGCCTTCAAAAGGGGATTGGACAGATTCCTGGAGGAAAAGTCCATCACAGGTTACGAACCATGATGGAGATGTGTAATCTCCAGGCTTAAAACCGGGGTACTTCAAGTGCCAGATGCAGGGGAGTGGTATCAGGAGACAGATATCTAGTCTCATGCGCTCCCAAACGCATCTGGTGGGGCCACTGTGAGGTACAGGAAGGTGGACTAGATGGGCCTTTGGCCTGATCCAGCATGGCTCTTCTTATGTTCTTATGTTCTTATGTAAGCAAGACAATCTAGAAAGAGACAATAATGCTGGATGGATAAGAAGAAGAAATGAGAGGGAACCTGAATCTGAATTGACTCTGAAGTGAAAGAGAGCTCCACCTTTCTGCTGAGTGTTTCTTTCCCTATTTTTAGTCTGTTAGAAAGAGGCTGTTGCTGTAACTGGTAAAGCTACTACAGTGGTACCTTGTATAACAGACAGCTTGTATAACATAAAATTTGTACAACATAAAAAATTCCGGAGATAGGGGAAATTTGCTTAACATAATTGCCTATGGGGAAAATCCGTACAAAATGGGATTACTCTGCTTTCAATGCATTCCTATGGGAATTTGTATAAAGGAAAATTTGCTTAACATAATTTCATTTGGAACGAATTGATTCCTTTATACAAGGTACCACTGTATTTAATTACCACATTTATCTTGAAAGGCAGATTGTGGTCACTATAATCCAGTTTTCACCTGAAGACTCATAAGAACAAACAACAAAATACCCTGAAGCAAATGGTGAGCCACTGTATGAGACAGAATGCTGGACTGGATGGGCTGTGGCCTGTTCCGGCAAGGCTGTTCTTATGTTCTTATGTTAACATGGCTGCACCAGAGCCTAATGAAGTCACATCTTCACTCCTGTTTAGCAGATTGAAAATCATGACACCTCTAGATATATTTTCTCTTTCGTTGGAGGTTTTTAAGCAGAGGCTGGATGGCCATCTGTCGGAAATATTGTGATGGGGGTTCCCGCATGGCAGGGAGTTGGACTGGGTGGCCCTTGAGGTCTCTTCGAACTCTATGATCCTATGGTTCTATGATTCTCAAATTCATTTTTATTTGGATTTTACCTGTTTTGAATAAACTGCCCAGGAAACCATTCAGAAAAGCAGTGTAGATATTTTTATTCAGGGAAAGAAGCAAACAAAGAAACAAATATACTAGCAGGAATAATGAACAATAGAGATGGGTAATGAAACAAATAATGAACCTCAGAGTGGCTTTAGAACGAACCGAACCTGTTGTAGAGTGGGTTTAGTGATTTCAGCAGTGATTCAGCTCTTTGACATAGCAGGCTGAAGACAGCTCTAGTGTAACAGCTCTTTATTCAGGGAGAGAACATGACTGGGGACTGGGGAGAGGGAGATACATTTATAGGAGCCAGGACTGGCTAGGAAAAGATACATTTTGGAGGGAACAATTACAACCAATCACAAAGCTGCCTTTTGGCAGAGACCAATTGGGTTGAGGATCCAAATGCAGCAACTTGAATAAACCAATAGGCCTGTTCCCTTTGGGACAGGAACAGAAACCAATAGGAATACAGCTCAATACACAACAGAACCAAACTGAAACAAAATGGTTCGGTTCAGTTCATTTCGTTAATGGCGGAGCCTACCTGCTGGTGCTAGTCCTTCCTGTAAGGTCCATCTGGCCTTCCTGGCTGTGAAAAAAAAAAAAAAAAAAAAAAAAGCTGACCAGCCGCACTACAGCTGGTAGGCAGCCATGGTCAGCAGTAATATATCAATAAATAAATAAATTTAAAATAAAATAAAATAAAATATCCGGCACACAGGCCCCAGTACCAGCCTGCGAGAACTGGTACTGGCCTGCAGGCTGTGGAAATGGCCCGAAGCCGGCAAAAGAAAAAAGCAGTAGCGCGAGCCACATGGTTGGCAGTAAAAAGAAAAAAGTTCAATAAAAATACAATAATTAATAATAAAAAGGAGCGCCGACCTGGCCCCAGGAGTGGCCAGGCTGGTGCCCTAAAATAAAGAAAAATATAAAAAATAAAACCAGCACCAACCCGGCCCCAGCAGGCCCTGGGCCACAGATCATAGGATAGAGTGAGTCTTACACTAGGCAATTGATACAAATTGTCATACTCATTTGAACTACTGAAAGAATAAAAATGATTGCGAACAGATCAGCAGCAAACTAGCAACAGACTGCTTCCAACAGACTAAAGAGAGGGAAAGGAACACTGAGGAGACAGGCAGAGTTCTATTCGAACTCAGAGGCAGGAAGAAACAATTGGTTAGTGTTGGCAAAATCGAGAGTGATCCCGGACCAGAAAGTTCCCTCCCCACCATGCCTACAAAAGGCAGCATGCAAGGTTGTAAAATCTCTAATAAAAGATGTGCATTGCTCCATAGGTTGCCCATGGACCTACCACTTTATGATGGGATGCTTCTTTTAAAAGGCAGTCTTCTTCAAGGGCACATTAAAGCTGAAGCCCAGTTTTTTAAAAATCAGATGGATGAATGTGAACCATCCGCAGGCCCTGGGCCACAGATCAGCGGATAGTCTTGCACTAGGCAATGGATACAAATTGTCATACTCATTTGAACTACTGTGCCTTCATCTCATGGTATCCTGGTAGTTTTGATTTGGCGAGGGGCTTGAAATCTCCACTGATATTCATTGAAGGGTCATCCCTTATTTCCACATTTGCCACAATTATGCACACATGATATCACACGCAAGAAGAAGTGCAGGATCTGTTCTCAATCATCCCAGGGGGCAGGACACATAATAATGGGATCAAACTACAGGAAGATTTAGGTTTAATATCAGGGAAAGCTTCTTGATTGTTGGAACCATACAACAATGGAAGCAATTACTTCGGGAGGTCATGAACCGTCCAACACTGGAGGTATTTGAGACAAAACCAGCTGTCAGATCTGCTTCTTTCTTGGTGATGTTCATAAGAACATAAGAACCTAAGAACAGCCTTGCTGGAACAGGCCACAGCCCATCCACTCCAGCATTCTGTCTCACACAGTGGCTCACCATTCACTTCAGGGTATTCCCAAGCAGATGTCTTCACCTGCTTAAGATTCCCCACAAATGGCATTGAGAGATATCCTGCCTATCTCTCCAACCTAGATTTTTAAGCACTTACCCTTCTTCTCCATCAAAGTCAAGGTGAGGTTCATTGTCAAATTTTGCCAGGGCTTACCAAAGGCTATCTACTAATCCAGTGTCTCATTTATATTTTTATTTTCATTTCCCTTCCAGGTTTATGGAGCCCTCTGTTTCCAGCTCCAGCCCAGGCCCGCCATTAGATGAGTGAGGCATTATTATTGTGAGTCATGCGGGTGGTGGTGAGGGGCTCTTCTTGGTTCCTGAATGTAAATCTCCTCCAGATACAGTTTCCACTTGAAAAATATGGTGCTTGATTTGCGGTGCAATGTTTATGGTTGCCTTTTCACATTATCGTTTCAGCGCTGGTGGGGAGATGATGCACTGGCTGGCTTTCTCGCCACGGAGAAAAAGTGCTCTGGAAAGATCCATCTTCTCGCTCCCTCTGTTCTTATTGATGTCCTGTCAGGGACCATGCGCTAATATTCTTTCAGAGAAGATAATGACACTGACGGAAGACACTGAACTGCTGTTTGCTTCAGAATATCTTGTCTAGATAAAAGACGGTGGATGAGCAGCAGAAGGAAAAAACACACACAACAGGATTTGGTGCCTGTAGTAACACAAGCTGCTCCCTTGTCCTTAGATAGGGCCCATCTGTTGGTGTCGGGGGGGGTGGCCTTGTGAGGTCTTTGCCTGGTTGCTCTTAGCACTGGAAGAGAGGTGGGTAATCTTGTAGCAAGAATCACTGCCAATCAGCTATTGGGCACAATTCAAGCTGCTGACCTTAACCTACAAAGCACAAAACAGCCTGGGTCCAAGCTACCTCAAAGATCGAATCTGGCAGTATGAACCAGCTCATGTGCTAAGGTCATCAGGAGAGGCCTTTCTCTCCATCCCGCCACCTTCAAAGGTGCGCCTCAAAAGAACACATAAGAACATAAGAACAGCCTTGCTGGAACAGGACACGGCCCATTCAGCCCAGCATTCTGTCTCACACAGCGGCTCATTGTTTGCTTCAGGGTATTCCCAAGCAGATATATTCACCTGCTTACGATTCCCTGCAAATGGCATTGAAAGATCTCCTGCCTATCTCTCCAACCCTGAGGTTGTCCTTAGGCATCCATCATGATAGCCATTGATCCCCTTGTTCTCCGTGAATTTGTCTAATCTTTTCTTAAAGCTGTCAAGGCTGACAGCTGTTACCACTTCTTCTGGCAGGGAGTTCCAAAGACCAGTGATCCTCTGGGTGAAAAAGGACTTTCTCTTATTGGCTTGAGATCTAGCACCCAAAAGTTTCATGGAGTGCCACCTAGTTCGAGTGTTGTGTGATAGGGAAAACAGTTTTTCCTTATCTACTTTGTCCACACTGTGTATGATTGTATAAACTTCCATCAGGTCATCTCTTAGGCACTGTTGTTCAAGAGTGAAGAGGCCCAGCTGTTGCAGCCTCAGAGGGTAAGGAAGGTGTTCCAGTCCCCTAATCATTCTGGTTGCCCTCCTCTGCCCATTTCCCATTTCCATAATATCATTCTGGTGGTATGTTGACCAGAATTGTACACAATAGTCAAGATGGGGCCTCAACCTAGATTTATAAAGAGGCAAAATGAAATGGCCTTTGGAACTCCCTCCCACTGGTGACCAGGACTTCCCCGTCTCTGCTGTCTTTTTCAGAAGCAGGCAAAGACCTTCCTCTTCAGGCAAGCTTTCCCTGAATGAGGGGCTACCTACTATATAACTTTATATGGATTACCCATACATGATTGCCTTGACTGATTTCATAAGAACACCAGTGCTTTCCATAGTAATTTCCACCCCTCATAATGGATTTTTCTTTTCTTCTTGTGTGTTCTTTATAGCTCTACTGTTACCTTTTAATGTTCTAAGATGCCTTTTCATATTCCCTGCTCTTAAATTGGAATATGTCTTAAATGTTCTGGGCTGTATATTGTCCCTCATTGTTGTAAGCCACCTTGGGTCCTTTTCCAAGGAGAAAGGTGGGGTAAAAATATTCAAAATAAACAAATAAAATAAAATACTGTACATGTGCACCTCTTCAAGTTGTAAACATTGTGTATGTCTCTTTGTGACTGTTCGAGGAAGTAAGAATCAGCCAGCTGCGCAGGATGGGTCCATGCCACCTGGCTGATTTAAAAAGACAGGTCCACTGTTCCTTCCCACAAACTTGTATGACCGCTGCCAGGATGTATCACACCTGCCAGGATGGCTATTTATATTCTAATTTTGTAGCAGAGGATGGGGTGAAACAGATCCAGGCCTCCATCATACTTCCATTCAACTATCTTCGCGGCATGGCTGCATGAAGTTGTAACTAAAATCCAGTGGAAACGAGACAAAAGGGGAATGAATATGCCCCAGAGTGTGGACAGGATCCTAATGAAAGCAAAATGATCATTGAATCCAGAACAGTTTGCTCTTGGCTCGCTGCAGCGGCAAACTCAAATTGAATGGACAATAATGAGCACTACTTAATTAGTCTCTGCAGCTGCGGCGTTACAGCTGCGTACAGGACATACCTTGTTAAATTTCATGGTATGTATAATAGAGTGTTGCAGTTAAAATGATTAAGAATGGCCCTACGTATGCTTAGTGAAACAAAATTTGCCACACATGCAGCAATAAATGCGTCGCTTTCAGCAGATGGTCCTGGGAATAACCAATACGACCATGCCTTTGACTGCTCGCATACAAATTGTGCATGAGAGTGGGAGACTATGACCGCAGGGCACGCTCTGCATTAACATTTTGGCCTGGGATCAGCAGTTGGTTGGGAAAGTCCCATCATCATCCCAAAGGTGAGCCAGAGTCCAAACAGATTTAAGGACGCTGCTGCCCCTGAAATGATCCTGCTTCTGATTCACACTTAAATTCTGCCATCGGTTGCAGGAGGCCCAAGATAACATTGGTTTGCTCACTTGTGGGAAATGGTTCACTTTGTTTTTAGAGAGTCCTCAAAAGCACAGAGGAAGCCACGCCTCTCCGGGTTTTATTCAAAAAGTTATCAGGTGTGTTTGGTTGGATCACTCAGTGGCTTAGGTATCATAAGAACATAAGAAGAGCCATGCTGGATCAGGCCAAAGGCCCATCTAGTCCAGCTTCCTGTATCTGTATTATTGTTTATTTCAGTTGTTGTTTTAATTTGTTGTCTGTACATTTATTGTAAACCGCCCGGAGTTCCTTTCAGGAAGACGGGCGGTATATAAGCTGTATAAATAATAATAATAATAATAATAATAATAATAATAATAATAATAATAATAATAATAATAATAATAATAA
>JAHTLZ010000038.1:944550-957366 GCA_023846285.1 Phrynocephalus versicolor | reverse complement strand
TCCTTGAGTTCATTATTACGTGCAATTATAGCTCTGGGATAAAAACTGTTCAGAAGACGTGTGGTCCGAGTTTTAATTGTTCTGTATCTTCTGCCAGAAGGCAACAGTTCGAAGAAATTGTGAGCAGGATGAGTAGAGTCCCTCAGAATGTTGTGTGACTTCCTCAAACAGCGAGATGTGAAGATGTTATCCAGGGTTGGTAGCTGGAGCCCGGTATCATTCTGGGCAATTTTTATTCTCTGTAGAGCTTTTTTGTCCGCTACAGAGCTGCTCCCATTCCATGATAGCATGCCATAAGTTTGGACACTCTCAATGGTGCTGTGATAGTAAGACAGAAGTAGAAGCTGAGATAAATTCATCTTCCTGTGCATTTTCAGGAAATACAGCCTCTTCTGTGCCTTCTTCACAACCATATTGGTGTTTGCAGTCCATGAGAGGTCCTCTGAGATGTGCCCAGATATTTAAAGCTACCAACCCTCTCCACCTCCTCACCATTTATGTACAATGGTAAATGTACATCTTTCTTCCTCCTAAAATCAATTATAAGTTCTTTAGTTATTTGGTGTTAAGTATAAGATTATTTTCTTTAAACCACTGAGTCAACCCTTGTACTTCTTTCCTATAAGCAGACTCATCATTCTTACTAATGAGCCCCACCACTGTTGTATCATCTGCAAATTTGATGGTTGTGTTGGAGTTATACAGTGGGGTGCAATCATGTGTGTACAAGGAGTAGAGGAATGGGCTTAGCACACAACCCTGAGGAGCTCCTGTACTTAATACAAGAGTAGAAGAATGGTGGGATCCCATCCTTACTGACTGTGGCCTATCAGTCAGAAAATTCCTTACCCACAAACAAATCTTCTGATGTATACCGAAATTGGCCATTTTGAAAAACAACCAGCCAGCTGATCAGACACACACAGAGACAAAGACTGTCTAAGCTCCTCCCAGAAGACTTGTTCATCTTATCTAAGGTCATAAGCATACACTGGAGCACTAATGAAAACACTGTTTGTAATAGGAAGCAGGAGCCATTTAGCCCTTTAAGCTCTGCCTCAAAGCAAAGGTGGAGGGGGAAAAGTCACTTCCTTCCAGATATGCCAACATTGCAAACGTCAGGAGAGTGTGCTCTCACTGAAACTTCCCTTGTAAAACATACCCTGCAAGAAAAGGTTCCTACAAGACATTCTTGCTGTTCATATTAATATGTTGCATTATGTTACTCCTATGTTATTCCTGTAGAGTGTGTGAAGTTTAGGTATGCATAGATGAGGCAAAGAAGGATGGTGCTTGTTATAACAGGATCTCTGTATTTGTCATAATGTCTCTCCTAGAAATCAGCTACTCCATTCATATGATAAGCTACATGGTGATGGATCCTGGGATCTACAGTGCAGAAACCAAGAAGTTCATATTGTGAAGTGGGGTTTAGTGATTTCAGCAGTGATTCAGCTCTTTGACATAGCAGGCTGGAGACAGCTTCTAGTGTAACAGCTCTTTATTCAGGGAGAGAACAAGACTCGGGACTGGGGAGAGGGAGCTACATTTATAGGGAGGAGGACTGGCTAGGAAAAGATACATTTTGGAGGGAACAATTACAACTAATCACAAAGCTGCCTTTTGGCAGAGACCAATAGGAATGAGGATCCAAATACAGCAACTTGAATAAACCAATAGGCCTGTTCCCTTTGGAACAGGAAGGCAGTTACTTCAGCATACGCATGTACAGATAATAGGAATACAGATCAATACACAACAGTTCACACCTTCCACAGACGTTGATTTAGATCCCAGCGATTGTTAGTGGGCACATAAAGCTAAGTTTGCAAAGACTAGAGGGGCTTCAGTGGTTGATGTCTCTGTGGGACCAGTAAACACATTCATCATTGATTTTATAGTAGTAAACAATCAATTAAAAGGTTCTGTTGCTAAAACATCAAAAGCCCCCCAGTCTCTCTCTCTCCCAGACTGTTCACAGCATGAGAAAAATGTCACATGTTGCCTCTTTGACCAATCAGGAGTCACTTGCTTCTTAGCTGGAATGTGCCTTGGCTGATGTTTATACAGACATCTGAGACAATAGATCTACAAGGACTCCAGTTTGCCCCTTAATATTGGCATTGTTTACATTTGGCCTCAGAAAAGGCTTCCCTTACTTTTAAAATACATCACAGATGGCAGTCTCCTTTAAAAAAAAACTTGCAGTTTGAGACAGTGAAATGAAAGGTGTTCTGAAAGCAAAAGCAATAGTGGTGTTCTCCTTCACAGTAGTCTCGGGTACTCATTTTATTGACCTCAGAAGGATGGAAGGCTGAGTGAACCTTGAGCCTGCTACCTGGGATTGAACCCCAGGTTGTGAGCACAGTTTTACCTGCAGGACAGGCATTTAACCACTGCACCACGAGGCTCAGCACCTGGGAAGTTGTGTTATATGAAGCAAACCAAATATTTATTCCATAGGCAGGTCATGCCAAGGGTCAGTGGTCCATTCCATAGGCCATACATCTATCTGTAGGCCAGTTCAGTGCATCTGCCCACGGGCCTCTTGTCCATTATGCCCTAGTACCAAAAACGCAGGAGGACCTGATTAGCATTGCAGAGAACACCATTTTGCTGGCACAAAAATCGCAAATGACTCCTGAAAGGCATGAAAGAAGAAAGTGCAAACACAGGACTGCAGCAGAACACTAAGAAGAAAGAAATAATGGCCACTGAAGAAGTACACAACTTGGACAATGAGAAATTGAAGTTAGAGATTCTGTATACCTTGGCTCAAGAATCAGTCCCAATGGGGACGGCAGCCAAAAAAACCCAGCAGATGTTGGAGACTTGCAAGGGCAGAACTGAGAGAGATAATCAAATGTAAGGATGTGTCCCTGGAGACCCAGATCATCCAAATTAATATATATTTTTATCACCCAGTACAGGTGTGAAAGCAGGACGGTAATAAAAATGATAGCAATAAACAAACAAAGAGTATGAA
The DNA here is from genome assembly GCA_023846285.1 of Phrynocephalus versicolor. Lineage (NCBI taxonomy): Eukaryota > Metazoa > Chordata > Lepidosauria > Squamata > Agamidae > Phrynocephalus > Phrynocephalus versicolor. The sequence continues at coordinate 954,380 of JAHTLZ010000038.1, read as the reverse complement.
GTGTGGGGCCAAAGTAGAGCTTTTGTGGATAGCCTGGAGTCTCAGAAGGACAAACAATCAGGCTTGAACAATCTCTGGAATCAAAATATGTGGTAACTGAGGCTGCCCTACTTTGGGCACCTCCTGAGAAGGCAAGGTTATCTGAAAAAGCACATCACGCTGGTAAAGGTGGAAGGCAGGAGGAAAAGATGAGATGGGCAGACTCCCCCCAAGGAAGCCAAAGGCCTAAGTTTGCAAGAGTCGACCGTGGCAAGACATTTTGGAGATCACTCATTGGTAGGGTCACCATACGTTGGAGGTGACTTGATAGTGACGACAACAGCAGCAACAGAGAAAAGCTGAAGGATGTTGTTCAGGATTCAGCTCAGCCAAAATAATAATAATAATAATAATAATAATAATAATAATAATAATAATAATAATAATAATAATAATAATAATAATAATAATAATAATAATAATAATAATAATAATAATAATAAATGGCTTTGTTGGAAAACAAGGATACCATATATTTCCATAAAATTTCGTGCCATGTACAAGGCTTTGTCATAAGGAAGTGGTGCATGGGCTGCTTCAGTGTGTATGCACTGCAGACCAGCCACCCTGAGAATGACCACGAGTCTTCCTGGTATTTTCTGGAGGAGAAATCTATCACCATCCCAGCCGACGGCTAGCTCATCATCACTGGAGATTTAAGCAGCCACATTGGAGCAAGGATGGATAGCTTCAGCTGTTGTGGCAGGCATGGTTTCGACACCTGTAACAAAGACGGCAAATAAGTCCCCAACTTTGCTGAAACTCAAAACCTTGTCTTTGCCAATATAGTAAAGCATTGAATTATGAATGCCTTGAATAACGAAAAACCCACCGGTATAGGGAAATTCCAAATTATGAAAAAAGTGGGATTTTTTTGAATAATAATAATAATCCACATGGTAGGCAACAGTAAAAGAAAAGAAAAAAGAGGGGGGGAAACTCCATGCCGACCCACCCAGGGATGCGAGAAAATAATAATAATAATAATAATAATAATAATAAAATAATAATAATAATAATAATAAATTCAAGACATTCATATGGGAAGTCAACCCAGCAAAGCAGGGGAAGAGCATCCCTCTTTTGCTGGGTTGCTGGAAAAGCCCCTCAGTCAACTGTTGGCCTTGATACTGAAGTCTTCTGCTGGATCGGCATTTGTTTGAAATGCAAGAGAGTTGCTTCCCTATCTCCTCACTTAACAAACCTACTTCCTCTCTGTGCTATCCAAGTATGCCAGTGTCCTTATTTTGGGCCCAACATTTATTCCTGTTCCACGATCAAAAATCATTTTCCTTTTGCTGAATGTGTGTTTGTGTGTGTGTGTCTGTGTGATGTTTCTCTTAATATCGATCTGCACAGCTAAAGCCTAGGCTCAAGGGATTATATTGTATCAAAAACACAGGGATTACTGCACTATTTGAGAAGTGTTTTATATTCAAATAGAAAGCAGAGGAGGAAGAGAGAGCATTTATTTTATATCCCCATTCCCTGGAATTAAAGAACATGGCTCAGGGAACTTCTCAAACTCCTTTTGTGAGCCTTTTCTCACTGACTGGCTATCCAGAAGTTGAGCCATGGCAACTGGACTTCTTTTCTTGTGGGATCAAAAAGTTTCACCATCCAAGTAGCTTCATCAGTCTGAGGGGAATTATTGTGAGGCTGCCAATTTCCAATCTGTCAAGGTCCTTTTGGATTTTCATCCTGTCCTCTAGGGAATTAGTAACCCTTCCCAATTTGGTATCATCTGCAAATTTAATTAGCATACTCTCTATTCCTTCCTTCAAGTCATTAGTAAAGATATTGAACAGCACTGGACCCAGAACAGAAAATATATTCAAAGAAGAAAGCCGGGCTACCTCACCAATGAAATTAATGTCTATAAAGGTACCAGACAAGGTTGTCCTCTCTCACCACTACTCTTTATTCTGGCCTTAGAAATACTGTTACATGCAGTTAGGACTTCACCTAACATTCACGGACTTAATGTTAGAGGTGAAACATTCAAGACACAAGCATATGCAGATGATGTCTTACTGATCCTGGAGGACTCTCTTATATCAGTGACCAATATGCTGGAAATAAGAGAAGTTTCTTCAAGGATCTCAGGACTAAGATCAATAAGGAGAAAACATGTATGATAACTAAAAATGTGACACCTACAAATATTGAAAAATTAGTAAACCAATCTGGTTTTAAACATGTAACTAAGGTAAAATATTTGGGTATCACGATAACTAAAAGGTGTAACATGTTGATGGGAGACAATTATGGTGTCCTGATGAAGGAAATTAAGTCAGACCTAAATACCTGGTCAAAACTGGAACTCTCTTTAATGGGAAGGTCTGTGACTATTAAAATGACTGTTTTGCCTAAATTGCTCTTTCTCTTTCAATGTATACTGGTATTAGCCAATATTAAGATATTGTCTTACCTGGAAAAGTATATAAGAGTGTTTATATGGCAAAAGAAGAAAGCAAGGATAAATATATATATATATTTACAAGATAGAGTCATAGCGGGTGGATTTGCCTTACCAAATTTTGGTCTATATTATAAAGCGGCTGCCATGACCTGGATTAAAGATTGGGTTGCTATGGCTAACCATATAATTTTGTGCTTGGAGGGGCATGATTTAGACAAGGATAGCACCACTATCTTTGAACAAAAACAATCCACCAACTCTGTTTAAAAAGCACTGGATAAGGAATGCCTTGTTTAAGGTCTGGTCATCCATATCCATGTTGGATATCCCCTAACGAAGGTACATCCGGCCCTATGTCAGATAAAATAACTAAATCCTTAACTTACAAACAATTATTAAACAAAGATCATAGAAGCCCTTAGATCAACTGAAATCAGAGGGCTACAAAATAACTTGGTGGAGTTATCAACACACTCTCATTTTGAAAATATAGTGAAAGAAACTAGTTTTATGGTAAATGAAATAGCCCTTGATAAAATATTCTTTTCTGATGGGAAGAAAGCACTTAGTAATTTCTATAATTCTTTGTTAGACGTGAAAACTAATGAAATAAAGGTTAAAGATTGTATGATTAGATGGGCAGAAAATTTTGGTTACTCAATACATTTGGATAAATGGGATTCTCTATGGAAAACTGTGAAACAAATCAAAGCTGTATCATATAAAGAAAACTGTTATAAGATTCTTTACAGATGGCACCTTTCCCCGCACCATCTGTCCAAAATGTATAATTGTGATGCAAGGTGTTGGAAGTGCAAAAATAATCCAGGTACGTTTTATCATATGTGGTGGACATGTAAAGAAGCAACTAGGTATTGGATTCGGGTAAAGAGTTTTATAGAGAGAGCATTAAAAACTAAATTAGACTCTAAACCAGAGTTATTTTTACTTTATAAAGCAGATAGGTGCGTTTTACAGGAACAAAACTATGTAATACAACACATAATTGTAACTGCTAGGATTTTGTATGCTCAGTTCTGGAAACAAGCTGAAATCCCAACAGAGGAAGAGCTGTATTATGAGATAAGAGACTGTATGGAAATTGACAAACTTGCTGGCTACTGGAAAGGAGATCGTAAAGAACTTTTCATAAGAAGATGGCAAGGGGTGGCTGCTGAGCTTGACAACCATTAAGCTGTATACACGTTGATATATAGTATTACAATAAAACGTTTAAAAAGATATTGAACAGCACTGGGCCCAGAACAGAACCCTGGGGCACCCGACTGGTCACGTCTCTCCAAGCTGAAGAGAAGCCATTTATGATCACCCTTTGGGTGCGATCAGTCAACCAATTACAAATGTACCTAACAGTAGCACTATCTATCCCACTTTCTACTAACTTCTTAGCAAGAATACCATGGGGAACCTTATCAAAGGCCTTACTAAAGTCCAGATAAACAATATCCACAGCATTCCCCTCATCCACTAGGCCTGTAATGCTATCAAAGAAAGAGATCAAATTAGTCTGGCATGACTTGTTTTTAAGAAACCTGTGTTGACTTCTTGTAATGACAGCATTGTTAAATAATTGCAGACTGTTTAATAGTCTCCTCTAGGATCTTTCTAGGAATTGAAGTCAAGCTGACTGGGTGGTAATTATTTGGGTCCTCTTTTTCCCCCTTTTTGAAGATGGGGACAACATTAGCCCTCCTCCAATATATGGGGATTCAACTGTTCTCCAGGACTTCTCAAAGATGGTTCTGAAATTATTTCTGCCAGTTCTTTTAATATCCTTGGGTGTAATTCATCTGGCCCAGGAGACTTACATTCATTTAAAGTTTCCAGGTGTTCCAGTACTATCTCTCTACCTATTCTATGTTACAATTCCCATCCTACCTCATCTACTCTTTGTCCCAGCAGATCGCTTTCTTCCTTTTGGAGGCAAAGGAGGTGTTGAGTAGTTCTGCCCTTTCCTTGTCTCCTGTTAGTAACTCGTTATAATTGCCACACAGAGAGCCTATCATTTCTTTATTTTTCCTTTTGCTAAAGAAACCCTTTTTACTATCTTTAATCTCTCTGGCAAGTCTAAGTTCATTTTGCGCTTTAGCTTTTTTAAGCATCCCCCTACATATATTAGCTCTTTGCTTATATTCCTCTTTGGTGCATTTCCCAATTTTCCATTCCTTGTACTTATTTTTCTTTATAGTTAGCTGAGTTGAAAGTTCTTTAGTAAACCATTGTGGTTTCTTTAGACCTCTCCCATTTTTCTTCTTGTAGGAAGTTTTAAATTGTGCCTTTAATATCTCACTTTTAAGGAACTCCCATCCATCTTGGACTCCCTTCTCTTTCAGTGTTTCAGTCCACGGAATCACATCCAGTAATTCCCTAAGTTTACAAAAATTGGCTTTTTTTAAAGTCCAGGATTCTTCTCTGACTATGCTTAGCTTCACCTTCCAACTGTATAACAAATTCCAAGAGGGCATGGTCACTTTTATCTAATGATCCCACCACTTCAACCCCATTTACAGGTTCCTCCTTATTGGTTAAGACCAGATCTAAAATGGTTTTGTTGCCTGCTCTACCTTCTGGACCATGAAATTGTCAGCAAGGGCAGTAAGGAATTTGTTAGACCTTTCATGCCTAGCTGAGTAGAACTGCCAGCATATATCAGGATAGTTAAAGTCTCCCATTAGTACTACATATCTCCCTTTTGACTGCACAGAGCCTTTTGCTGGGGAAGCATGTTGAGCCGTTCCCTGGCCAGATGGCTCTTTATATTGAAGCCGATGCAGACTTGATACATTGGAACTGATTCCACATACCGTGATACCTTGGTTTATGAGCACTGTCCACTCTGAAAACATGCACTTGTACATCAAAGCAAATTTCCCCATAAGAAGTAATGGAAAGTCAGTTTTTCCCCCCTGTGGTCCCATTGTCCATATACTGTACACAGAAAAAGGCCAAAACTTGCAGAGGAAGTTGGCCTGGTCCAACCACACCATAGTTTTAGGTACCTGGCTGCGGAATCTGCTCTGCTTGGGACTAGAGATGGGCACGACTAGGAAATTTTTTTTTCGAGTTGTCATTTTTCGGGACAGGTCCGTTTCGGGTCGTTTCCGTTTTTTGCGAAAATTCGCAAAAATTTGTCGTTTCATTTTTCGTTTTTTCGTTTGTCGTTTCTACTGCGATTTCGTGCAATTTGACGTCCGGCCGAGACTTGCGGGGGCGGGGAGCTGCGGGCGCAGCGCGGGCAGCGGTGGCGGGGGTCCATGAGTGGGCGGCGGCAGCGGCAGAGGGGAGGGGCGGGCGTGTGCGCGGCGGGCGCATGGCGTGCGGGCGGCGGTCGCGCGGGCAGTCGCGGGTCCCGCAAATGAGCAGGCGATTAGGCGAAAAACAGTTTAAACTTTAAACTGGCCTGGGTGATGGACTTGCTGCTGCACACAACAAGGCTAGTGCATGCATGCATCCTATATAAGCAACAAAGTGGGGCAGAAAGAATGCATTTCTTTTTTTTTCTCTTGGTCTGCTGAATCTGCTGATGCTGAACTGGCCAGCCACCCTACTTGGTCTGGCTGACGTGCCTGTTTGTTGTTATACTTTTTTGTTGTTTGGTTTTGAATCCATCCCATCTCCCCTCCACCTCTCTCAGACGCAGCAGGAGAAACAGACATTCCGTTCCTCCCCAAATCTGGATGAGGGGTCTACTCTACTCCTCTCAAATTGGCCCCCCATCTCCAAGGTCCTTCTGGCTTCAGTTCACACACAGTCACACACACTTGACAAGCAATTAAGCCAAAGCCAATGCAACCCTGCTGGTCATTAGCACTGCAGTTAGAACCTGAGGGTTGGGTGGGTTAGGTGGTGGTTAACTGGTTATATTAGCTAAGCTAGCTAGCTACCTAGCTAGTAGCTAGTAGTCAGGAATAGTTTTGGTAGGGATGGGAATGGGATAGGGCTCTGGGTTGCTCTGACTTAAGTTTCACAGCCCACATCCCAGCACACCACCAGGCTATACAAGGAGGACTATCATCTATGGTTGTCAACGCGTCCATAAGGCCAGAGTAAGGGCGGCCACTCCGGCCAGGCCACAAGGCAGAGTATGAGACCACCACAGCACAGAGCCAGAGTACGGGAGGCTCATTGCCAGCTCCAGTATAAAAAGGAAGGAGCTGAATGGCCTGACTGGAAGTAAAATGCCATTGCCCTTGGGTCAAGTGTCTTGCAGCCCAGAGGAAAGAGTTGCGGAGGAGGCCAATCACCTTGAGTCTGGCCTGGCACCACACTGCCTGCGATGCGAACGTGAACCCACAGTCAGGCAGCCCTTCTCAGTGAGCCACAGTGAATTGCGGCCCAGAGGGCAGAGTGGCAGAGGCCACATAGCCTGAGTCTGAGGCTGCCAAAAGGACAGGAAGGGATGACTGGGAGAGTTCTGTCTGTCTGACTCTTCCTTCCCATGTGCTTACTTACTGGCAAACTGCCAATAGGCTATGGCAATGCCCTTCTTAATGAGTCACTCAAAAAGACCACCAGGAACCAACCCTGGAACTTTCTGGTGAACTGTTCTAATGGAGAGCTGGCACACAACTACTCTTTAGTGAGCCACAGTCATGTATTGCAGCCCAGAGGAAGTAGTGACAGAGACCCACAGGCCTGAGTCTGAGCCTAGGCCACAGGGCCTGAGTAGGGGAGGATCATTGCCAGCCACTCAGGAAGCTCCAGTTGCCCAGCGTGGCTGAATGGCCTGAGTACGCCATGAAAATGCCCTTCTTCGTGAGCCACAGTTGGCAGCCAAAGGGAAAGAGTGGGGGAGGAAACAGAGCTAAGCCTCTGTGAATTACAAACTCACACAGTCAGTGTGCGTCAGAGTATCCAAACATGGAGGCTTCCTTGTTCCTCCCTTCACAGAGAGACACAGTGCATTGCAGCCTAGCCCAGTGGCATGCCCTTCGTGGTGAATCACAGGTTCCACAACTCCAACAGCCAAGCCTGGAACTTTTCGAAAAGCTGTTCTATTTGTAATGGTGACAGAGGGCCACCAGCACGACAGTAAGTTGTCCTTCTTAGTGAGCCACAGTGTATGGCAGCCCAGTGAAGACTAAGTAGCGGTCCGGAGGCTGACAACACTCCCACACAGCGGCACTACTTCCTGCAGAGGCCTGTCACTGTCCCAGGCAGAGTCCAAGGGTGCTTTCGCATGAGGTGGCTGCGCAAGCCACTTGAGGAGAGCAATCACGGGCCCACGGCTGTTTTCTAGCACACAAGCACAATGCCCTTCTCTGTGAGCCACAGTGTGTGCAGCCCAGAGTGAAGGGTAGTGGAGGCCAGAAGGCCAGACTAGAGGGGGTAGAAGGAGAAGCACCGAATCTCCCCTCCTTCTGTCAAGGGATTTCCCAACCTGGAATGTGTGAACCCCCCCCCCATGTGGGATGACAGAGTCCCCCAGTTCTAAACAAAATAGACTGCACTGCACTGTTACAGTTGGTCTTGTTCTTCTCAAGTGATTTTCTGCCTAGAGGCGGGCGCAGCCGTGGTTGCTGCATGGGCAAGTTGAGGGGAGTGGCGACAGGGCTGAACTTGAAGCACTAACTGGACCATGCTGTTAGGGTGAAGGAGAAGCGGCTGGAAGGCCTCCGCTAAGCCGGAAGTGGGGGGAGCCTGACAGGCAGGCAGCGAGAAGACACAGAGCTAGAGCCACATAGGCTTCCAAAAGGACAGCAAGCCAAGCTTTCTGACTTTCTTTCCCAGCTGTGTGCTGGTAGACTTGCTCCTAACTGCCGGCATTCCACCTCCATGCCCTTCGTAGTGAATCACAGCAGTTCCACAACTCCAAGAGCCAAGCCTGGAACATCCTCCTGAAAGGCTCTTCTATTTCTAAGAAACAATTATTGTTCAGAACTGTGGCACGTGCAAGTACATTCCACTCCAGCCCTTCATTGTGAGACACAGTGTTCTGCAGCCCAGAGGACAGAGTAGCAGAGGCCTAACATCCCCCCTAACCCTAACCCTAAGACCACCACCAGCTGTTCCTTCCCAAAACTCATTCATCATCATCAACCACAACCTAGATTTGCAGCCAGTAGTTTTTCTTTTCCGGCAGCCTTTGGGTCAAAGAAAACGTGACAACAACTAGGGTATGACTGGGTCACACAGCAGCACAGCACCAAGATCCACACATGGTACTTTCGGATAGGAGTACGCACACAACAAGTACGTTTCCCTTCTTTGTGAGGCACAGTGTCTTGCATCCCAGAGGAAAGAGTGGCGGAGGCCACGCTGGAGACTAATTATGAATGCTGGGCCGGTAAACCACGACCATCGCCTTCATTGTGAATCCCAGCTCCCGCAACTCCAAATGCCCAGCCTTGAACTTTCTGAAAACTCTTCTATTTGTAAATGGTGGTGCCACCACTACGCAACTGGTACATTTTTACCCTTCTTTATGAGCCACAGCTGGCAGCCCCGTGGAAAGAGTGGCGGAGGACACAGAACTAGGTCTGTGTGAGTTACACACTCACACTGTCCTTGTGGGTCAGAGTATCCACCAAGAACCAATCCTGGAGGCTTCCTGGTCCCTCCATTCACAGTGCAATGCAGCTCTGAGTGAAGAGGAGCAGCAGAGGAGGCTGACAAAAAACACACACACCGGCAGCACTTCCTGCAGAGAAGCATGCATCATCCCAAAAATTCCCAATAGAAGCGGAGCAGCTGTCTTTCCCTTTCCACAGCCCTTCTTTGTGGGTCACGTGACTCACAGACCATCCCAGATGACAAAGTATGGGACTGGGTAGCCAGAAGTGCAGACTGGAGGAGGTTGAATGATAAGCAACTGGAAGGCATGCTCAAAGCCGGGACTGGTGGAGTCTGACAGGCAGGCATGTTAGCAGAGGGCACGGCAGGCAGGGAAGCATCTTGTCTGGCTTACAGGTATGGGTAGCCTAGACGCAGGCTTAGAGGATACCAGCCACCCAGGCTAGGGATTGGGAAGGCACAAAGGCAAAGTGCCAGAGGGAGGATTGATTCTGCTTTGGGAGTCAGAGTTTCTATTGCCACCCCAGGAGAACGGGAGTTGCCAAACAAGGAGACTGAGTTGAAGCAGGAGAACTGGGTGGGTCTATTTCTTTAAGGCTGTAAGGAGGAGAGCTAGTAGCCCCCTGATAATCAGTCTTTGAGGTAGGTTGTTGTAAAGTGCTTCCTCACCACTTTGTTAGCAGATTGGCGCCTAAACCCCAGGGAACGGTGTGAAGCACCAAGGAAGGCAGGTATTAGGGTCTCACTCAGACCAGCCATGGCCAACGGGGAAACATTGGGCCAATACTGACCCTTTCCAATGACACTTTGAGTGGCCCTGCCTGGATTTGGAGAC
>JAHTLZ010000038.1:920029-944540 GCA_023846285.1 Phrynocephalus versicolor | reverse complement strand
GCCCTGCCTGGATTTGGAGACAGGCCAGGGCTAGAAAAATTGGGCCACTAATAGTACCCTTCAGTTGTGTGTGAGAGAGAATACAGGTAGGCAGGCAGGCAGGCAGTCAAGCAGGCAGTTTTGCAGGCATTAGGCACTGGAGTCGGCAGGTAGTCACAGGGCCAGGCAGGCAGGCAGGCTCGTAGGGCCAAGGGGAGGCAGGCAGGCTTGCAGGCGGGCATGGAGGATTGCAGGCAGGAGGTTAGGTTACAGGCAGCAACTTAGTTCTTGGAGTGGTGGGGTAGTCCCAAGGTGGAAAGGTTGAAGCGGATGAAAGTCAACCTTTCCACCATCTCTGGGTCCAGGCGACAGCGGCGCGGCCTCAGGACATCTCCCATGTGGGAGAAGACACGCTCACTCTGGACACTGGTGGGTGGGATGGACAAGAGGTCCAACGCCAGAGTTGAAAGAGCGGGCCAGAGGTCTGCCTTTCTGGCCCAGTAGTGCAGTGGGTCTGAGGTGAGGGGTTGGAGGGGCTCGGCCATGTACTCCTTCACCATGGTCTGAGCGGGGTCCGCTACTTCTTCCTCCCTTGGCTCCACTGAGGAGGAAACTGCCATGGCTAGGGCAGAGGCCAGGTAGTTGGCTGCTGGAACAGGACCTGGTCTCTGGGTGTACGCTCCTGGAGTACAGAGGGATGTGGATCCTTGCGAGGACTCCTCCTCAGCATCGCTCTGGCTTCCGTGCGCCCTCTGAAACGCCTGGCCCTGATCGGAGAGAGCCCTGACTTGACGGCATAGCTCCGTCTTCCAGGATTTCAGTTCGGCAGTGCTGGCCGCCAGGGAACCCTTGACGCGAGGGTCGCACAGGCAGGCCATCTGGTACACGTTTTCCCTTCTTAGTGGGCCAAGGCGGGTATCCACGCCGGTCAACAGCCTGTCTGCCAATGCCCTGCTCTTAGGGAGAAGATTGCCTTCTTCCCGGATACTGGTCTCTAGGCGTTGGCGAAGGGCATTGACCAGGGGGAGAACGTGGCCCAGGCTGGCGTTGTAGCTGCTGAGGACGTGGGTGGTCTCCTCAAAAGGCTGCAGGATACCCGCCATCTGGGAGAGGGCGAGCCACTCCGTAGCACCAAGGTCCAATTCCCTCCCCTCATGCAGGACTGGGGTGGTTGACATGATGTATTCCACCACTTCCTTCTGCTCCACCAGACACTTGACCATTTCGTGGGTGGAGTTCCACCGGGTGGTTACGTCCTGGATCAGGACGTGCTCCGGTCGGCTCGTCTCCGCCTGCCTCTCACGCATCATCCTGGCTGCCTTGACGCTGCAAGCGAAGTGCCCCACGATCTTCCGACACTTGTCCAGCAAGGCCCTGGTCTCCCTGGTCCCCTCACCCCAGGAGTCCTTTGGTGCACCCAGGCCAATGGCATCGCCCACCACTAGATGCAGTTTGTGTGCTGCGCACACGATGCCCTGGAACCCTGCCCCAAGAACCGCGTTGGTCATGTTACGGCCTGCGTCTGTAACCATGACTCCACGATTGACCTGTCCCTCTGTCCCCAATCCCCACTCTCGCATTGCTGTCTTGAGAACGTCAGCAATGTTGATCCCTGTGGCGTTGTCCTCCATGCTTTGGGCCTGGAGAAGCACCACCCTATACCCTCTTGGGGTGCTGCCTTGTGCCTCCCCCTGCAGCTGCTCATGGGCTGACCGGGGCTCCAGGACCTCCTTGGGTTGCCACCAATGAGCCGTCAGAGAGAGGTATCCGTGGTGCCCACCAGTCCAGAGGTCGGAAGTGAAGTGGATCTTCCTCCCTCTGGCCGCCTGCAGCAGGGCCCGGATCCTGTCCCTGACAGACTCATAAAGGGAGGGAATCACCTGCCTGCTGAAGGTACGCCGGGATGGAGGCTCGTACCATGGTGCCATGTGCTTCATCAGGTGCCTGAAGCCTGATGAATCCACAAAGGAGAGGGGCAACCCGTTCATGGCCACCATTTCACCCACCACTCGAGTGGTGGTCTCCTGTGCTTTGGCCCTATTTCGCAGGCTGACAAAAGTCCCACCCAACAGACCCACTTCCTGCAGAGTGGCCTGCCTCTTCCCACTCTCACTAAAGGAGCTGTGTTTTTCTTTCTCTAACCCTTCTTCCACTCTCTTCCTCCTTGAAGAGCAAGGGCCTGACAGGGTTCCAGGCAGAGTCCCAGGGTGCTTCCTCATCAGGTGGCTGCGCAACCCACTTGAGGAGAGGTGTTTGGGGTCATTCCCCCTGCGCAAGACCACCCCGCATATCTTGCACACCGCCATCCTTGCGTCTTGGGGGCTGTTCTCAAAATGCTCCCAGAGACACCCTCGTGGCTTACAGAAAGTAACGCCCCCTCTGTTATTGCCTGCCGCTGTTGGGGTGCTGGTGTGGCCTGTGCCCTGCTGGGAAAGTAGAGTAGTACTACTGCTCTCACTGGTGGTACTCTGGGTGGAAAGAGGGCTGCTGCTTCCGTCACTGCCTGGAGCCTGCCTTAAGTCTGTCCCTGCCAACAGGTCCTCAGAATCTTGCAGGTTTAGATAAAAGGAGCCCGATTCTGAATCTGATGCCATTTCAGAATCAGAGCCCTTGTTTTCTTGCTGATTAAGGGTGGGGCTGTCAAGTAATGGAGATGGGATTTGGTACGCCTCATCCATGCTTTCCTCGGTGACAGACGATGGCACGGTGCTGCTTGTGCCACTGGCACAGCTACTCGGGGAGGGAGTTGCACCAGTATCACTTTCTGCACTACTTCCTGTCCCTTCCCTCAGAAACGTGGCCCGGTTTATCTTAGTAGGGGTCCCCCTCCCCTGCCCTCTTGCTTTGTGACCCCTCCTCATTTTTCTCACTTCTTGTGGCTCAGGCCAGGGAATGTATAATGTGATAGTAAAGAAAAGCACCAAGGAACTGTGCAAGTAAATGAGTGAGATGGACTCACAACAGCAGCACAACAAACAAGGAAATAGGAGCAAGGGGTTTGCCAATCCTGGTAAACAAGTTTCTCAATGCACAGCACAGGGCAAGTGTAACAAAGAGAAATGTAACTTCTTCAAAAATGTAATTGTGTATGTAGACTGGTGGCAAACTGGCAAGTAAATGAGTGAGGTTGACTCACAAAAACAGCACAAAAACCAAGCTAGAAGAAGAAAGGGGTTTGCCAATCCTGGCAAACAAGTTTCACAATGCACAGGGCAAGTGTAATTAGGAGAACTGTAACTTAACTCCTTCACAGATGTAAGTTACAACTGCACAAAAACCAAGCTAATAGAAGCAAGGGGTTTGCAAAATCTGGCAGCACCCAACTTTCACAAATAATGCACAGTAACTAAGATAAATGTAACTTTTTCAAAGATGTAATTGAAGAAAAAGTTCTATAGAGGTGGCTGTGTGCCTGCCCTTCAACAAATGTTTGTTTGAGTGCCTGACTGCAAAAAAATGAATGAGGTGTTGGACAAGTGAAAGAATATCTATAAGTGTTAAGTAAAATGAAATTGTAAAATGTTCTATAGAGGAAGGTGCCCTAGCCTTGTTGCCAACAAATGTGTTTGAGAACTTTGAGTGCACTGGTTGGCGAGGGAGACTCTGCCTACTCAGTCTGTACTCTGTATATTTTTAAAATAATTTAATCCACAGCCTCCAACCTCCCCTTCTAAGCACTAGTACTGGACCTTGGCTGTTGCTTGCCACTTGCTAATAAACTGTAGAATAGAAAATAAATGGTATAAAACTATAAGCTGCTACTAGGGTAGGATAGGGTTGCTGGATTCCCTTCCAAAACCCCAATCGCAACAGCAGCAAAAAAGCTGTAGGTGCAGGGTAAAAGGACCTTGGCCAAGTAAATGAACTTGGTGGGAAATTGGGATAGAAAAGAAATGGTATGGTAGTGTAAAATAATATACAGTATTTTCAAAATAAATCCGCAGCACCTCCCCTCCCCTACCGCTCCCACTCAAACCTTCCCTCCCCCTTGAAGCAAATATAAGCAAATAAAAAACGGAACTCTTCCTCAAAAATGCAGAAAACAAAAAAGAATAAACGCTGCGTTGCTATTCCCCACAGGGAATAAAAGAAATTCTTATGTTTTGCGAATTCAATTCAATTCAATTCCCTCCCTGCCTAGCGAGACCGAGACCGCGACCGCGAAATCGAAACTAGACTGAGCGCAGCAATCCAGCCCTGACCACCCTCCACAAGATCCAAGCCCAGACTGCGACGGACTGGAACTGCCTCAGCTTTTTATGCCCTCTGGCACATCCAGAAGTGTCAGTCAAAACCTGGCAATGCGATTGGTGGAATGGCTCCGAAAATTTGCATGGTCCCGTCCCATGGCCAGCCCATCGTTGCGCAGGTGTAAAAAAATAAATTAAGAAAAAAATAATATATAATCAACGGAGACGTATTTTGGCAAGACAAACCCACTGCTGCTACTGTAAAAAATCAAGCGTTTAAAATAGCTAATTTTCGCATGTTTCTGTGGTGCTTTGGTGGGGTTTTGGGCAACGATTTCAAAAAAAATATTGCGGTCGCCATTTTGGATCCCCCTGCCCACACACCGCTTGGCAAAGGCAGACGAGACAATGCCCCCCCGCCTGGTACCAGCGCAGCGCAGCAGTAGCACTAGCCAAGGAAAGGGGGGCGGGGAACCCCCCCCCAAAAAAAACCCTTCTGGCCTGGTAGGTGCCCTCAGACAGTTTTAGCCTGCTTTTAGGGCCGGGAATCGGGGGGGGGGGGTTAACTTTTAAAAACTTTTTTTCTGTGCCGCGTGGCATCGCGTGATCGCCGCAATGCAAGTAACGACCACGACAAATCAGACCAAATTGTTCGTTCGTCGGTTCGAGCTCGAAGTCTGGCGGAGTAATTCCCGTTACCGTTTCCGTAGAGTAACGGAAACGAGTAACGGAAACGGAAACGGGAATACCGCTAAGTCGTGCCCATCTCTACTTGGGACTAACCACTGGGTTTTATTTATTTATTTATTTATTTATTTATTTATTTATTTATTTATTTATTTATTTATTTATTTAAATTTTACTTGGTGTTTTTAATGTGACAATAATAAAATGCAATCTGTAGTCCTATACACACTTGACGCTGCCCTATGACTAGAAATGGTTTTAAAAATAAGAAAGGCTGTTGAAAACATTAAATAAAAAAAGTAGCTCCCATGGACCTCAGCCAGTCCCATCTTCCCTCTCTTCCTCTGCAGTGGCTGTGGGGCGGGGGAGGGGGGGCAGAATCCTGGATTAGTCAAGCTTTTAGTTTGGTCCAGACTAGCTTAGTTACCACTCTCTCACCCTATTGTGAGCCAAATGCATAGAGCAGAGGAAGCTCAGAGTATGGCTTATTCTTTGCTCCACCCTATGGCATTACTGTAGACCAAGGAAGACAAACGGCCCAACAGAATCATAGAATCATAGAATTATAGAGTTGGAAGAGACCTCATGGGCCATCGAGTCCAACCCCCTGCCAAGCAGGAACCCCTTCACAATATTTCCGACAGATGGCCATCCAGCCTCTGCTTAAATACCATCAAAGAAGGAGACTCTACCACCCTCCGTGGCAGCATATTCCACTGCCGAATAGCTCTAACTGTCATGAAGTTCTTCCGAATGTTCAAATGGAATCTCTTTTCCTGTAGTTTGAAACCATTGCCCCGAGTCCTTCAGAGACTAGGACTCGGGGCAATGGTTTCAAACTACAGGAAAAGAGATTCCATTTGAACATTCGGAAGAACTTCATGACAGTTAGAGCTATTCATATGGATAACTTTGCTTCATATGGATAACTTTATTACTTTATTACTAACTGAACCGTTGTCATGTGTTGTAAGTCTGCAACAAGTGTTTGCTTTATTTAATGTCCCATCTGCTTTCCAGTGCAGGGCACAGGTATGCTAGCTATGGAAGTTGTTGTCCAAACTGATGTACCATCCCAAACTCTTACTTTTGCCTTTGGTTCTTGTTCAAGATAAATATAGAGGATTGCTTCAAATGTCTGGGTAAGAGATACTGCCTCCCCTTAGAGGGGGTTTAAAACTTGGGGAAGAATCCTTCCATTCACTAACGTGTATTGGGGGTACTGACTGCAATTGTTACATAGTGTTGAATTTCTGGTAAGATTCATTTTGCTATGAAATAGAAGTAAAGAGATCCAGATAGAAGATTAGGTTCATGTTCCCCTGATATCCAGCCCCTTTCTCATTTACTAGCACTTACAGTCTCAATATACTCTGAGACATTTGTAGGAGAAATAAATAAAAAGTGTCATTATTTACAGTTTTGGAAAAAAATACACTCCCAGTACATTAAAGAGAAGGGGGAAAACACTCAGCAGAGAGGTGAGGCTCTCTCTGAATTTAAAGGTACACAGAATGATTTGTAAATCATAGAATCACAGAATCATGGAATTGGAAGAGACCGCAAGGGTCATCCAGTCCAATCCCCTGCCATGCAGGAACCTCCATCACAGTATTTCCAGAAGATGACCACCGAGCCTCTGCTTAAAAACCTCCAAAGGAGACTCCACCACCCTTTGTGACAACATATTCCACTGCTGAACAGCTCTGTCATGAAGTTCTTCCTGATGTTCAAATGGAATCTCTTTTCCTGTAGTTTGAAACCATTGCCCCAAGTCCTATGGAAAACAACCCTGTTCCCTCTTCAATATGACATCCTTTCAAATATTTAAACATAGCTATCATATCCCCCTTCAGCCTTCTTTTAGAGAGGCTAAACATTCCTAGTTCCCTAAGCCATTCCTCCTAAGATCTTTCCTCCAGACCCTCAACCATCCTGGTCGCCCTCCTCTGCAACCGCTTGAGGTTGTCAACATCCTTTTTAAACTGTGGAGCGCAGAACTGGACAGAGTACTCCAGGTGGGGTCTGACCAGAACAGAATAGACTGGTATCATTACCTCCTTTGCTCTAGAAGCAATCTCATTGGCTTTCTGGCCACTGTTTCACAGTGCTGACTCATGTTTAATTTTTGGATAGACTGACATTTAATCCAGAAAAGTCCCTCCCAGTTGCTCAAACCACAGGCAGCATCCAAGATTGTAAATACTTCAGCAATAACCCCCAAATGTAAATGGAAAAGCTACACAGCTGCTGCTTTTCTAGAAGAGGTTGTAGGGTCTGGCATTTATAGATCCTTTGTGTAAAGGTTGCCCTGTTCTTGGAATCGTTTATTAACACTGGAGAGAATTCAGGAAAATACCATGTCTTCCTACCATGAAATTTACACAAAAGTATGATTAAAAGTATGAGTTAAAATGTCCAAGTAGAATGGCATCAAGATGGCCCACGGTCATTAGCTTCCTATGGGGAGTTGATGGTCTTGGCAACTTATTACTATTAACCTACAGAAGGCTATGTCTCCTAATGCCACCTTTTCCCTGAAGGTGACAAATTAACAAATAAATTTATTGATTAGTCCTATGACCATATCAACCAATAAAACAGAATATAAAATACATTGAAGTACATGCAACACCATCCAATAGGGTACCCTACAATACAGATTCAGAATATACAGAAGTCATATATGTAGATCTCCTTTGCAGGATACTCCAATTTGTTCGACGTATTGCATTCTTAAAGCTGCAGCTTTAATTACAAACTTGGCAACTTTGCGAACAATGTACACATTAGAACCCGAAAGAAGATAAAACAATCTGTGAATTGGGTCCCTATGGACTGTTCTTCCTAAAAAGGGGGATAGATATTCAAGCCTGATGGATGCATATAATTGGCAGTCAAAGAGAATATGAGAAATGTTTTCAACAGAAGGGGATCCACAAATACAGGTTCTCTCCTGCTAAGGGAGGTGGTGAAACGCCCATATTTGACCATGGAATTCAAATCTGGCTCTAGTAATACTTAATACTTGAGGTAAGGGCATTGAAATGTATTCTCAGGTAAAAAGATAATTTTATTCTTAGCCAACCAGCTTAGTGATCTATTTTTAGATAATAATTCCAGGTCTGGTTGTGCACTAATATCTAGGACTCACTGTTTGAAGATATATCTTGCCTGTGGAACTATTGAAAGCAAATACTGAATAGAAAACCCATGGTGTGTAATAGTTTCATGAAGGCGGCTAATCCAAGAATTAGTTTGTGCCATGTTTGTTTGTTCCATTAAACATATTTTGGGTAGACTATTAGTATCCATAAAAAGGATTTTCAGCCAGTAATTAAAAACTTTGATGATTAGGTTACTTTGTAGGGAATGCATGCCTAGCTCTGCTCTAACAGCAGGAGCTGATGTGTTCTTATCAGTTCCCAATATACTTCTTAGTAAACTGGTCTGATTTTGTTCAAGAATGGTGGCTTTGTTTAAACCCCACAGTTCAATTCTATAGGTCAACATTGGAACTATTTTAGCCTTAAACACCTTCAGTATGGGGATCAAAGAACCTAGGTGGTTGTAACTTAATAACTTGTACAATCTTTTAGTACCTAACCTAGCCTTTTTCAAACTTCTTTTATAATGGTTAGACCATGTGCCTGTGTTGGTAAAAACCACTCCAAGGTAGTTAAAGGAAGGTACTTGTTCAATGGGTTCCCCATTGATCCACCAATTATATTTCACACTCCTCTTGCAAAACACCATCACTTTAGACTTGCTTTTGTTTATGGTTAAGGAATTTTGGACACAGTAGGTATACAATCTTTGGAGGAGTCTTCTTAGGCCTATTTGGGTAAGGGCCATTAGAGCCATATCATCTGCATACAATAAAATATTAATAAATTTATCGAGTATCTTTGGCATATGGGAATCAGCATCATGCAGAAAACCAGGTAGGTCATTTACATATAGATTGAAGAGCATTGGGGCCAGTATACAGCCCTGTCTAACTCCAGTGAATGTTGGTATACTCTTTGTTAAGGAGCCATTTATTCCTGTGCGAACTTTCAACTGCGTATTTGAGTAAAGGATCTTAAGCACACTTAAGTAGAAGGTGTAAGAAAGGTTTGGATAAAACCAAAGGCCCATTCTAATCCAGCATTCAGTCGCCACAATGTCTGTGCTAATCCTGGACCCCAGCATTGTGAGAGGTGCTGGTCTGCAGACATCCAGTTTTGCTTTCTGTATCATAACAATCATGAGCTACCCAGCCAATTTGGGCATGATGACCCCTATCAAGGTTTTTCAGGTAATGAATGGTGAGGCCCCATCTGGAGTACTGTGTACAGTTCTGGTCACCATACCTCTAGAAGGATATTATGGAAATGGAAAAAGTACAGAGGAAGGCAACCAGAATGATTTGGGGACTTCCTTAACATCTGAGGCTGCAACAGCTGGGCCTCTACACTCTTGGACAACGGCGCCTAAGACGTGGGGCATTTTAACAGGTTGGGGTGTGGGGGGAGAGGTGCCCCCTTCTCCAAACCTTGACCTGTCAAAAAGCCCCAGCTGGGAGGCAGGGATCACAAGGAAGAAGGAAGGAAGCAGCAGTAAATTGAAGCTCTGTTTGAATTTACCTTGGCCTCCTTCCTTCACCTGTGCTCCCCCTCATCTGTGGGTAGTGGGGGATGGCCCCTTTGCCCACAGCACTCCCTCTCCAAAACACCCCCTGGGAGGATGGGGTGGCAGGTGAGAAAGCAGGCAGGGAGGGAATTTACTTATGCCTGGCTCCTCCTTTCCTTCTGCTGCCCGCCTCCCAGCTCAGATCGAACTGTGAAAATCAGCTGGGAGGTGGTGGGGAGGCAGCTTTTGAATCCCCCACCACACCAACTAGAGCACTGGTGCCATGGGGGATTCATTTTGTTTCATTTTGTTTTGTAAGTAACAATTTGTTTTTTTGAAAAATTTCATTACAACATGAAATGAAATGTGGGGGGGAGACGATGAAACAAAATGGAACAGTTTTTCCCTTTCATGCCCATCCCTAACTCCGAAGTCTACCATCCATAACAAGGCCTTCTCTGCAGTGGCTACCTCATACTGGAACTCCCTTCCACCTAACATGGAAGAGAATCTCTCCTGGGTTTCAGGAGGCTACTTCAGACCTGGTTGTTCTCCCAAAAGTTTCTGTGGTTTGCCCCAAAGTAATTTTTTTTGCAGCTTATGTAGCTCTCTAGAACATTGCACCCTTTGTGTCATGTTTATCACAGTCCCAGAATCTTTTTCTTTGTGTTTGCTACTAGTTGGGTAGTAAACAAATGTTGTAAACCATCTGGCACTAACAGATAATCAGACAGACAGACAGACAAGATAGCCTAGCCCAGTCTGGGACTGGTACTTAAGCCTCTCAACAAGGCTTGGTAGTAATCTTGTTACTGTTTGCATTGCCTCTACATCTAAAGTAAACTTTGGTGGTTACTTTATGTCCTTCCTTGTTCCGAGATTACATTCATTTTGTGATAACATCAGGAACCGAGACAAGGACTTCCCAAGGTCAGGGAGAAGTATGGCTCATCACGCTTAAATCCCAGTTTAGGGGGCGTGGTCGGGACAAGATTCTGCTGTCACGCAATGGATGTGGAGTAACATTTTCTCGTACCGGTCCAAAGCGTGACTGCAAACCACAATGAGAGGGACGTGAAGTAACCATCTATCTGGCAGACCCCATCTTATCATGTTTGGCCTTTTGATACTTGCCTTGGAGAACTGGAATTTATCAATAAAAGCTTGCAATGATTTTAAAAAATTTCTTAATCAGGGGCCTATGAGGGTATTGCATTTGTATTTTGTAATGGCCACGTGGCGGTCTCCTTTAATTCCGGAAGTTAAATATGCTTCCTCTTGTCAGATTTCTACTTGTTCTTGCAAAAAACCCATTCACCGGAAATCCTGTTGCTTAATGCAGCAAATCGCATCGGAGAAGGCCCCGATTGATTATTGTCATAAATTCATGCCACAAGCCAGATTACATCTAGGCAGCTATTCTGCTTAACACTGCAGATTCAAAGACACGGAAAGCAGTATCCCAGACCAAGCAGAATGTCAGAGCAGAGCACCAGGGGCCCAAGGGGGTGGGGTTTTCCTGAGGGACCAGATTGGTCCCTTGTGACTTGTATATGAATAAACAACAAGTTCTTCAGAAAAGGTTCCTATTTTGAAGAACTGCCAGATGTCTGCCGGTGGCAGTTTGACAAGCCAGCTAGAAAATGTGATACATGCTTGATGTTAATTAAAAGGTGCTGAAATAGGCAAAAGATGAGTGTCAGAAAGGAGGCTGAATTTTTTACAGGTGCTTATCCCCGATGTGCTAGCATGAGACAGAGATTAATTCTTAATAGAAAAGGAAAGCTGCCCAAAGAGGAAGAGAAGGATGACAGAAAGGCGGAAGTGATTAAGAGAATATAACAGGGCTGCTGGTAGGCAGCCACTCCTTCCAACAATTCTCTAATTGAAAATCAGGTTGTCTGAACTGGATACATCTCTTCTCCTGATCTGTTGCTCTGTGCTTCTGCCAGTAATTATCTCCCATGCATCATGAATCACCTCCGGGCTGAGGAGACGAATCTGCTTCGATTAAAACAGCAGATCCGACAAAGAAAGCATTTTGAAATAGCCAGAAGGCACAACACTTTTGATCCAGAAAAGAAAATGTGGACGTGGCATTCATTTATGTGATATGTTTCAGATATTTCCAAATGGCAGGCTTTGGGGCTGATAGGGTGCTAAAAGTAAATCCAGGATGACGCAGAATTTTGCTGCAGTTTTGAATGAGAAGCTCCTAGAGTTTAAGAGCATAAGAACATAAGAAGAGCCATGCTGGATCAGGCCAAAGGCCCATCTAGTCCAGCTTCCTGTATTTCCCAGTGACCCTACCAGATGAGTCTGGGAGTGCACAAGGCTAGATCTCTGTCTCCTGATCCCACTCCCTTGCATCTGGCCCTTGAAGTATCCTGGTTTTAAACCTGAAGATTACACATCTCCATCATGGTTTGTAACCTGTGATGGACTTTTCCTCCAGAAATCTATCCAATCCCCTTTTGAAGGCATCCAAGTCAGATGCCATCACCACCTCCTGTGGCAGGGAGTTCCACAGACTAACAACATGCTGGGTAAAAAAAAATATTTTCTTTTGTCTGTTCTTACTCTCCAAACCCACAGTTTGAGTGGATGTCCCCTAGTTCTGGCATTTTGTGAGAGGAGAAGAGTGTCCGTCTATCCACTTGACTCATGCCCTGCATTATTATGTTTAGATGCTGCCTCATCAGAAGCTGCACTGTTCCCTCTGTTCAGCACTGGTTAGGCCTCATCTAGAGTCCTGTGTCCAATTCTGGACACCACGGTTTAAGAAGGATGCCTACAAACTGGAACAAGGAGGGTGACAAGGTTGATTGAGGGACTAGAAACCAAGTATTACAGGAAAAGACGGAAAGAACTGGGTATGACCAGCCTTGAAAGAAGTAAAAAAAAGACTGAAGGGAGATATAAAGAAAGAGTTCTGCTTATATACTGCTCCCATACCACTTCAAATAGTCTCTGGGCGGTTTTACAGTTTTTAATTACAGTATGCAGGCTACACATTCCTCCCCCCCCACATTTTACCGACCTCAGAAGGTTGGAAGGCTGAGTCAACCATGAGCCTGCTACCTGGGATTGAGAGCCAGGAAGTGAGCCCCGTTTTAGCTGCAGGACAGGCATTGAACCACTGCGCCACGAGGCTTTCTTTTGTCTGTGGCACTTTTCGAAGACTTGAAATGTCCTACAGAGGACGAGCAGGATTGTTCTCAATCATCCTAGAGTGCAGGATGTACGAGGGGCTCAAATGAGAGGGAGCCAGATTTAGGCTGATTATCAGGAGACAACTTAACTGTTAGAGCAGCAACAATCTCAAAAGGTGGTTAGAGCTCCAATGCAAGAGGTATTCAAAAGAAAACTGGACAACCACCTGTCAGGTCTGCTTTGACTTCAATTCCTGCTTTGAGGAGGTGGTTGGACTCAGTGGTTTTACAGAACCTTTCCAACACTGCTGCCTCGTGTTCAATTTGGAGTTGGTGGACCACAAATTGAACATGAGTGAGCAGCAATGTTATGCGGTGGCCAGGAAAGCCAATGCTATTCTTGGTTGCAGAACCATAGTGTCTAGATCAAGGGAAGTGATAGTGCCACTCTATTCTGCTCTGGTCAGACCCCATCTGGAGTCCTGTGTCCAGTTCTGTGCGCCTCAATTTAAAAAGGTTGACAACCTCGAGCAGGTGCAGAGAAGGGCAACCAGGATGGTTGAGGGTCTGGACGAAATGTCTTATGAGGAACGGCTTAGGGAATTGGGAATGTTTAGCCTTTCAAAAAGAAGGCTGAGAGGGGTTGCGATAGGTAGGTTTAAATATTTGAAAGGATGTCACCTTGAAGAAGGGACTGGTTTGTTTTCAGTGGCTTCAGAGACTAGGACTTGGGGCAATGGTTTCAAACTACAGGAAAAGAGATTCAGTTTAAACAGTAGGAAGAACTTCCTTCCTTTTAGAGCTGTTTGGCAGTGGAATATGCTTCCACAAAGGAGGGTGGTGGAGTTTCCTTCTTTGGAGGAGGTTTTTAAGCAGAGGCTGGATGGCCACCTGTTGGGAGTCCTGTGATGGGGGGTTCGTGCATGGCAAGGGGTTGGACTAGATGGCCCTTGAGGTCTCTTCCAACTCTATGATTCTATGATTCTATGATTCTATGAATCCAGTCCACTATATCGGAAAGCAAATTAATTCATTATAGCTCCTATCCTGTCCTCCCCACTCCTGTTATAGGAACTAAGGAGAGCTTCCACCATGTAGTTCAGGTGGAGACGCACTTACTGGAGTGCCCCAAAACTCCAGGATCCTTCCACTCACTCTGCTTCTGAGCAGCCAATGAAGGACTGTTTTTCATAGATCATGTTGTTGTTACAATTTATTATCATCTATGTACGTATGCTAGGCACAGGTCATCCTTTGCCATACAATACAGAGAGAGGGCAAGGGCTGGATCTCTGGAAAGATGAACCTACCTTCATCAAGCCAACAAAGGTCACTTGCACCCACCTGGTTAACAAAATGCTATCACAAACTGAAGCCACCAACGGTGTCTACTTCCTCCATATTGTCTGCCCTGGCTGGCTTCCCTGACATACAGTTATTTCCTGTGCTTGAAGGTTCTCTCTCTCTCTCTCTCTCTCTCTCTCTGTTTACCTCAAAAGACTTTAGGAATGAAGTCACTCCCTGGCACCCTAACGTGTATTTTTTTGGCCCTGTTTTGCTGCTCTAATAAAGCTTTTGTTTCTACAAATACTCATGCAGTCATTAAGGATAGGGGTGTGGGGTGTGTGTGCTCATAGAACTATCAATCCATCCAACATTAACCAATTAGTTACCTCCTGCCTTTGAATTTGAAACTGAAACCTACCTCTCTGTGGAATGTTCTTTCCTCATCTTCTGTTTGTTGGTCTGTTTTGTTCATTTGTGCCATCTGTTCCCAACTGTAAGTAGTGAAGCATTTTTATTCTTTCTCTTACTAATGTCTCAGAGTAAGTTGACAAGATACTAAGTACCAGTTAATGAAAAAAGAGTGGATTATCTGAGGAACTTGAAGCTATTCTTCTCTGTGCTTCTGCTGTGAATTAAAAAAAGTAAATTTTAACTAAAGCTCTGCAGCACTTGTCTCGAGCAAACTCTTGTGTGAAGAGGATGGAACCAATCGTGACCGACTGACTCTTCATGACCCCATGTCCATGAAGTTTTTCTTGGCAGGAATACTGGAGTGGTTTGCCAGTTCCTACTCCAGAGGCCTACAGCAGGATAGCAGATGTCACACCAATTTTTAAAAAAGAAAGGAGGGGGGACCCAGGAAACTACAGGCCGGTTAGCCTTACATCTGTCCCAGGGAAGATGGTGGCAAGCCTCATCCAAGAGAAAATCTAAAAACACATAAAAGAACAAACCTTGCTGAGAGAAAATCAGCATGGCTTCTGTAAGGGTAAATCTTGTCTGACAAACCTCTTAGAATTTTTTGAAAAGGTCAACAGGCACGTGGATTTGGGTGAACCGGTTGATATAGTCTATCTGGATTTTCAAAAGGCTTTTGACACAGTCCCTCACCAAAGGCTGCTGAGAAAATTGCACAGTCAGGGGATAAGAGGGCAGGTCCTCTTATGGATTGAGAACTGGTTGAGATCCCGGAAACAAAGAGTAGGTGTCAATGGGAAATTTTCACAATGGAGAGAAGTGAAAAGCGGTGTGCCCCAGGAATCTGTCCTGGGACCGGTGCTTTTCAATCTGTTCATAAATGACTTGGAGACAGGGATAAACAGTGAGGTGGCCAAGTTTGCAGATGACACAAAACTTTTCCATGTGGTAAAAACCAGAGAAGATTGTGAAGAGCTCCAGAAGGATCTCTCCAAACTGGGGGAGTGGGCTGAGAAATGGCAAATGCGTTTTAATGTAACCAAATTTAAAGTAATGCATATTGGGGCAAAAAAATCCAAACTTCATCTATCAACTCATGGGCTCTGAGTTATCCGTGACGGATCAGGAAAGAGATCTTGGTGTGTTGGTGGACAGCTCCATGAAGGTGTCTCCTCAATGTGTGGCAGTGGTGAAGAAGGCCAATTCCATGCTAGGGATTATCAAAAAGGGGATTGAAAATAAAACAGCCAACATTATAATGCCATTATACAAAACAATAGTAAGGCCGCACCTGGAGTATTGTGTACAATTCTGGTCACCGCATCTCAAGAAAGACATAGTGGAACTGGAAAAGGTGCAGAAGAGAGTGACTAAAATGATTACTGGGCTGGGGCACCTCCCTTATGAAGAAAGGCTAAAACATTTGGGGCTCTTTAGTCTGTAAAAAAGGTGCTTGAGGGGGGATATGATTGAAACGTACAAAATAATGCAGGGTATGAGTAAAGTGGATAGAGGGAAGCTCTTCTCTCTCTCCCAAAATACCAGAACTAGGGGACATACACTCAAATTGAGGGCTGGGAGAGTAAGAACTGACAAAAGAAAATATTTTTTCACCCAGCGCGTTGTTAGTCTATGGAACTCCCTGCCACAGGATGTGGTGATGGCATCTGGCCTGGATGCCTTCAAAAGGGGATTGGACAGATTCCTGGAGGAAAAGTCCATCACAGGTTACAAACCATGATGGAGAAACCAGGGTACTTCAAGGGTCAGATGCAGGGGAGTGGTATCAGGAGACAGTGATCTAGTCTCATGCGCTCCCAAACGCATCTGGTGGGGCCGCTGTGAGATACAGGAAGCTGGACTAGATGGGCCTTTGGCCTGATCCAGCATGGCTCTTCTTATGTTCTTATGTTCTTATGTTCACCTGGTATTCCCTGGTGGTCCCCCATCCAAGTACTAACCAGGGCCAACCCTGCTTAGCTTCCGAAATCAGGCGAGATCGGGTGTGCTTAAGGTTTATGTGTGTTGTGCCGTTACAGCTGTGACCAACTCTTTGTGACCCCATGTCCATGGAGTTTTCTTCGCAGGAATTCTGGAGTGGTTTGCCAGTTCCTACTCCAGGCGCCTATTGTACCTGGTATTCCCTGGTGGTCTCCCATCCAAGGACTAACCAGGGCCGACCCTGATTTGCTTCCGAAATCAGCCAAGATCGGATGTGTTCAGGGCAAAGTGCAAATGTTAAATAAAGCCAAGCTGGTCCTGCTTCTGAGGAAGATAAATCTGCTTCTCTGCTTCCTTACAGAGGTGACGTGAAATCTCCCCAGAACGCTGCTGCTTCTCAGTAGTGTTCTATTGATCCCGTTATCTGACTCTTGTTCTGAAACGCCACCTCAGCCTTTCACGCAAATCAGACAGATCCAAATATATCTTGTGTAGAGCATAGCCAGAGGAGTGTCAACATTGTTCAAACGACCATTCTCTGCAGTGTGATATTCATGAGCCAAGGTGTTCGCCCTTGTCTGACTGAACACATTTCACTTTCGGAAAATATATTAACCTTTCATTGTTAAGTTCATAGGGGAATTCAACAAGACATACTTTTTCCTTCTTTCCCTGGCTTCTGATAATTAGTTGAATTTTTCACCACAAGCTCTATCGTTATCAAATGCTCTGCCCAGTAGCTTCCTTCACAAAGCTGTTTGGGGACACTTGGGGCCACACAGGGTCTACAAAGCCAATGTGGTGACAGTTCCCCTCTAGTTGGCACTGGTTAAGCTACACCTTGAGTCTTCTGTCCAGTTCTGGGCATCACACTTTTTAGAAGGAGGCTGACAGACTGGAACAGTTTCAGAGGGTGGCCACAAGGTAAAAATGGGGGCTGGAAGTCAAGCCCTGTGAAGAAAGACTGGAAGAACTGGGCATGTTTATTCCTGAAGAACTAGTAGGCTACAAAACGAACCACACGAGCCCAGGTGTTCCTCGGAACCAGTTGGTACACACAGATGCAATTGCTTTACCTTTCTCTGTCTCGTACAGGGTTAAAATCCAATGAGGAAGCATGCTGCAATGTCATCTGTGCTTGATTGGTGATGCTGGCCAATCAGGATCTGTGCAGAGACAGGCACCATCCCACCTCCCTCTCTGATTGGCCACCATCTGGTCACCTCTCAGGCAAGAGTTCAAGAGTGAAGAAGAGGCCCAGCCATTGCAGCCTCAGATGGTAAGGAAGGCGTTCCAGTCCCCGAATCATTCTGGTTTCCCTCCTCTGCACTTTTTCCATTTCCATAATATCCTTCTGGAGGGATGGTGACCAGATCATCAGTCCCTTTTTTCTCAAGGCTAAACATGCCCAGTTCTTTCAATCTTTGCTCACAGGGCTTGGTTTTCAATCCCCTGGTCATCTTTGTTGCCCAGCTTTGTGCCAGTTCCACAAGGAGGCTGTCAACACTGTGAAATTTAGTGTGATTTGGCTGGTGCTTAATAGTTCCCTATCATCAGTGCAATCTATTTGAATTCTTGGTACCCATCTGTGAAGACAGAACAAAGAACTATTTTGCATCTCAGTGAATCATCCCCAAAGACTGCATGCCAGAAAGATACTGGGCCACTATGAAAAGTGAACGGTGGATTGTTTTAAGGACAAACGGAAGCAAGGATGAGGTATTTTTATCTGTGCCAAACAGTGCTCTTAGGGAATCATATATCATAACAATATGCCAGCATGGACAGGCTGCATCCTTCAGAAACGCAATGTCCAGAACTGAGCATGGTAGTGAAGAGTTGTAATGGAAAATCAAATTATAATAAATAATAACCGGAGCAGTTCTGAGACTCCTTGGAACCGCCTGGACCTGCCCCGCATCATCACAAGCACGACACTTTTTACCCGGTCCCAAAATTCCACTCCGTTCCCGAGAAATCGGGAAGAATACATAAACCGCCACTTTTGCTGGCTAAGGGCATTGCGAGCGGAACGGGGAGCCTGAGTGGCGGAAAGCACCAATTTACAGATAATTTGTTCGGTTACATTGTGGCCAGATAAGGCTGGTAGTCTATTTCCGCAGGCAGTCTATGAAACAGCAGGGGTGTGAAAGATTAGACTGCCCCCACGCTTTAGCCAATCAGCGGCCCCCTAATCCATCAGTGTCTTGTTAATTACAAGACAGAAAGGGGCCCTTGACGGGGGATCCAATTGTGAGAGATTAGTAAGTAGACCGGTACAAGAGACTACTTCCATCGTCCCTAGACCGAGAAAAGTCGAAACTCCGGCCAGTCTAGCGTTCCAGGGAGGCGGCTAGGACTTGTTAGCGCCAGTGGCATGGATCCACCTTCCTCTCCCCGCTCCACCGCTTCACAAGCTCGGCTTCGGATGAGACTTAGTGCCGGTCTCCGTTCCTAGCCGAGTTTTAGTTCCACAAGAGTCTGACTCCCTCCCGGTAATGCTTTTCTATGCGGGTAGTCCGACCCCCCCTTCCAGGCAATGCTTTTCTATGAAAGTAGACCAACCAGCTCTTCCAAATTGCACAAACAGGATTTCCCCTTCCAGGGGAAACCTTTGGAAACTTATTTCTCTTGTTCCAAAGGTTTCCACCGAAAGGTGGTCAAGGGCCTTCGCTGACAAAACCCCTTCCTGGCCAGATTGAACTCCCTCTTTGAGCATTCAGAGCAGCCAGAGACTCAGCCCAGGAACATCTTCCTGGACTGATGGATTATTCCCTCCATGCTCTTGGCTTGCAAGGGAATGATCATGAAAAATCATTCCTGAGAACCAGGGACTTCCTTATACCTAAAGAACTGCCTCCATGGTCCCCCTGCCTAAGCGTCTCCCAGCCCTCAACCTCAGGTGGCCCCCCTCCCTCCCTCCCTCTCTTTCTCCCTCTCTCTTTTTCTCCTCTTTTTCTCTCTCCTCACTAACCCATCTTCCCTGGATGTGCTTCAAACGTGTTCTTACTCTGTCCTATGGCTCCTATACCTGTATAATCTTGGGCAAAGGGATTGTGGCAAAGGAAGAAGGACATCATGGTGGCTGCACAAGGCAATTACATCTTCCAGAGCGGACTCCATTCTTCACCAGACACCCGGATCCCCTTCTTCGCAGCTGCTTCCCGGATTAAGACCCAGCCTGGGGCTCTTCATTGTTACATTTCCACATCCTTCAGGAACTGTCTGGCAGCCCCAGGCTTATCTCGTCGACCTTCCAGCATCCCCATTGACTTTCATATTGACTCCCTCCGCCCCCCTGTTGACTTTTCAATCTCCCCGAGTTTACCTGGACTCAAGGACAATACCCTGTTTCCCCCTTTCATTGTCATGCCCTGATGGCCCAATTAAAGGACGGATTTGGCCTGATCACGCCTGGGCAGGTATCCGGTTCCAGCCCACCAGGAACACCCCCGGACCTCCCAAGACCTCCCTTGGACAGGCCCCTGGACTACACCGATTGGACATTCTGGAAGACCATCCCCTTGCCCGCCCCTGGGAGGCACCGCTCGGTGGGAGGGAAGAGGGAACTAATAAAAATGTGGTTTTCTGTGTCTTGGGGTGTGGAACATCTCTGCACTGTCCTGGTTGGGGTGTTCACCTACTGTTTTCTTTATTGGGCCCAATAAAAGCAGTATTTTCTCTGGGATCTCTCTCCTGTTGGATTCCTCATTGGGTCTTTGGGTTCCAGCAGAACTCAGCGGGATTAACCTTGCTGGAAAAAAACTCTACAGTAGTCTCCATCTAATCACATCCTTAGACAGGAGACCTGCTGTTATGATGTACCCACATAGCTGATTCTCACAGCTGTGCTATGCATGCACACAGTGTGAGCAACACAATAAGAGAATTAGATTATAATTCATCATTAGTATCTGCTATGTACAGCATTAAAGATCTCTGAGCTTATTTCATGTTTAACCAGTAACACATGTTTCAAACTTTCGGGAAAGAGGCAGAGAACTTGTTTCCTAGCTTCCTTGCTTCGTCCTGTGTCTAAACAGATTAAGAAAAAGGAACTACTTTCCAAGTGTCCTCTGCAAGATCTTGCACAAGGCCAAGGTCTCAAGTTATGGGAATTTGCTTCATATACTCTTTCCTTGCTTGCTTAAGGTGGTATGGAATTACTGTATCTTGAGTAAGCAAGGTGAAACAATTTTAAACGTTCTAATTTCATGTGAAATGAGGAAGTTTTTACGTTGTACGTGTGCACACGCCTGTCTTGAAATATGTGACACTGGGGAAATAATGTGACGGATATTATCTTAGTCAAACTGAAATGTCCACATTGTTTTGCTGGACCTCAGAAAGTGTGCTTCTCTAAAGAGATACACCTCAATGCACTGATTCAATTATTGCAATAAAAAGCCTTTATTCTTGAAAGAACCTGCAATCCCAATGCTCTGTCTGTCTTTATGGCAATTTGCCAGTCTCATTGCAGTTAATTACTGTTTGTGAGATGACAACAGTATTGTCCCAAATGCAAAGCTTTCCACTGAATACAACATTTTCTATAATCTCAAGAAAGCACCTTTGGTGCTCCCCCCCCCCCCGCTCTATTAGCCATGTCTGGTGTGGTTCAGTCTCTCTTTTTTCCTCCCTTCCTCTTTTGTGTTTTGGTGCATTCAACATTTGTAAAGAACAGAATGGAAAAGACAGCTTTGGATTAATACATGCAGATCCTTGGCTATATTATAGGATTGGACACCGTCTGTTCCCTTCCACCCATCTGAAGGCCTGCAGGACAAAGGAGACAGTTTCTTGTGGGGGTTATTTAAATCGTAATGCTGTCGTTCCCTTCAGGAAAAGAGAGCAAGCGCCTTTGAAAGAAATGGCATTACATGCCAAGCAGTATTATAAATGTGTACGAAATGGAATTCTGACTCAGCCGTGAAATGTGTGCTCTGCAGCGTCTTTGGCTTTGAAAAAGAACCCCGCCATGTTTAAAGGGGATAAAAGGATCCAAGGGTGGTGTCCTCCTGACGCAAGTCCTTCCAGCTTCCTTCCAGAGGCCGTAGGGAAAATAAGTACAGCAGAGCCTGGCTGTGGGTGCCTTGCTTTTGATCTTATAATTGCATCCTATACAATGTCTCTGCAACTCAATGGCTCTACAACTCATTTATATTGGGGTTCTCTATTAGCTATTTTTTCTCTCTCTCTCCCCTTACACTTTTTGTGCACCTAACCATCTTTATTTGTTCTTTATATTGGGTGCTATGTAACAAGTAAATCTTCCCCAATGTGGGATCAATAAAGATTTATCTTATCTTATCTTTATCTTATCTTATCTTAACTCTGCAACAAACCAGGAAAGGGACCTTGGTGTCCTGGTGGACAGCTCAATGAAGGTGTCAACCCAATGTGCTGCAGCAGTGAAAAAAGCAAACTCAGTGCTAGGTGTCATTAGGAAGGGTATAGAAAATAAGTCAGCAAGTGTCATTTTCCCTCTTTATAAATCTATGGGGAGGACCCATCTGGAGTATTGTGTACAGTTCTGGTCACTCACCATACTTCCTGAAGGATATTGTGGAAATGGAGAAAGTGTAGAGGAGCACTGGAACATCTTCCTTACCATCTGAGGCTGCAACAGCCCATCCATACCACTATTCTGTCTCAGACAGCGGCTCACCATTTGCATCAGGGGATTCCCAAGCAGATGTCTTCACCTGCTTACGATTCCCTGCAAATGGCATTCAGAGATATCCTGCCTCTCTCTCCAACCAGGAGGTTGTCCTTAGACATCCATCATGATAGCCACTGATACTGTTGTTCTCCATGAACTTGTTTAATCCTTTCTTAAAGCTGTCAATGCTGACAGCTGTCACCACTTCTTCTGGCAGGGAGTTCCACAGACCAGTGATTCTCTGGGTGAAAAAGTACTTTCTCTTCTTTGTTTGAGATCTGGCATCCAAAGTTTCATGGAATGTCCACTAGTTCTATTGTTGTGCGAGAGGGAAAACAGTTTTTCCTTATCTACTTTGTCCACACTGTGTATGATTGTATAAACTTCAATCTGGTCACATCTTAGGCGCCGTCATTCAAGAGTGAAGAGGCTCGGCCGTTGCATGTTCTGACCCAAATGTATACAAACAAAATATGGAAAGTTATATTCAAAAACAATTCTGCTAATTCATCTTTATTACTAATTCATCTTTATTACTAATTGAGATGGTAGAAAAGTAAATATTTAGAATACTCTTGGTAACAGCATGGAAAAAACTGACTTGAAAATTGTTTCATATGCTTTGTAAACTAAGTCTAAAATGTCCCCACATTCGGTCCAGAGGTTAATTGGGGCTTTGAATGTGTCCCAGTTTGTTCCAAAGTGATTTATGCCCTTGATCTGACTCTAAGTCTCTGGTTGATTTTACATTGGTAAACCAAAATGGCTATTACTTTTTAATTTTCCCCACTAATGTACATGAAATATGGAATCTTAGACACAAAAAAGATCAGTAGCTCAGCCAAATTTCAGACAGTTATAGCAGACATCTTTAAAATGTGGTTTTTCAGAACTGAAGCTGTGTACACCACATTTGACCCAATTTCTGCCCTAGATCTACATTGAACTGGAGACTCACTTTGCTTCATCCTTGAATGGAATTAGGTCATTCCACGTTGATAGCAATTACATGTGGTCATTCTCCTTTGATCCAGGCCTCATATGAATATATCCAAATAAGACGGACATATGATCCGGGCTCCAGCAGAAGCTGGTTGACCTCCCCAGATATTCCTGCTGCTTGCATTTGAAATTCTGAACACTACACTTGAAGAAGGATGTCGACAAACTGGAACAAGTTCAGAGGAGGGCAACAAGGATGATCCAGGGACTGAACACCAAGTCCTAGGAGGGAGGACTGAAAAAACTGGGCAGGTTTAGCCTTGAGAAAGTGAGAGAGAGAGAAGACAGTGTTGCACTTTTCAAATGCTTGAATGAGAGGGGCTGGGTGTGCTCTTGATAATCCCAGAATACAAAATGTGTAATAGTGGGCTCAAGCTAAAAGAAGTCAGATCTTGGCCAGAATATCAGAAAACACTTCTTAACTGTTAGAGCAGTATGACTATGGAAACTTAGGAGGTGATGAGTGTGCTAATACTAGAGGTGTTCAACAGAAAATTGGACAAGCACCTGTCAGTGAATCCTCTTTGATTTTCATTTCTGCCTTGAGTGGGGTGGCGGTGGCGGTGGGTGGCGGTGAATCCATGCCCTTATAGCTTCCTTCCAACTCCATCATACTAGGAGTCTAAGAAACATGGCTACATTTGTGCTCTCAATTTATTTATTTATTTATTTTTTAAAAGGAAACTAATTGTGGATCATTATGCTACTTGTAACTCATTACTTCCAAGATTGGAATATCAATCAGCCAGATCTCAGTTTCCTGCTAATATTCCATGCAGGTAACTAACTATGGGTAGCTTTCCTCCCCCCTTTCTTTTCCCCTCTAAATAGTCATTAACAAGGAGATGATGGCAATATACAGCAGTCCACACATCTCATGACAGGTTGGTAGGAATGTAATGTTTTGGCTTAAACTGACCCAGCTTTGCCCTATAGAGATACATAATGAATTGAGTTGCTGCCACTCAAAGGCTGGACGTTACTTCTCTTCTTGTAGACTCCCATTCATGGCATCAGCAGCTGAGTCCTGCCAAAGCCCGGGTTCTTAAATGTTGACTTGGCCACTGACAATTTTTAAAAGGATGAACCAGGCCATCCATGCCTTGGTGCTCCTCTTCAAACATCATGGCGCAAAAGGTAAGAAGGGCTGTTTGTCTTTCACATTTCAGTAGCCTGTCACTTTCTTGTCATCTCCCAGTAGTGGTCCAAACACTTCCTTGACTTTCCTCTTGCTCCTTACACATTGAAAGAATTGTTGTTGATGGGATTTGTTGCAAGTCTTAGCTCATTTTGAACCTTAGCTTTCCTAACTCCATCCTTACAGATTTGAGCTATTTGCTGGTATTACATTCTAGTTATGAGCCCCCTTTCCCATCTTTTGCATGAAGCCCTTCATGCAAGTACAATGATACCTCTACTTAAGAGTGGCTCAACTTAAGAGCAATTTGACTTAAGAGCGGAAAACTGTTGGTGTTTTAACTGCCACCTTGCAAATTTTAGATGTGGTCTGCTCGACTTACAAATGTTTTTTCTTTATTATTATTATTATTATTATTATTATTATTATTATTATTATTATT
>JAHTLZ010000038.1:827934-872264 GCA_023846285.1 Phrynocephalus versicolor | reverse complement strand
TTTCGTTTTTTCATTTTGTTTCGTAACGAAAACGAAAAATTTCCCTGAGTCGTGCCCATCTCTAATACATAGTATGGTAAAAGATGAAATGCAGAAAAATATTATCTGAGAGTTGATTCATGGCAGCTGGACTTGTGGGATTGAAATGTTTCGCTACTCATCCAAGTAGCTTTTTCAGTCTGAATCAGTGTTGAAGGAAGAAGTCTATTTCTCAATATCATGATGTTCACAATTGTTCTGATCAATTTGGCATGTGGCGGCCACCCTTCTAGCAAAGGCCTGTTCCATACTTGGGTAGGTTTCTCTTTTGATGGCAGGTATTTGATCTGTGACTGATACTAGGGAGAAGATTTTCAGGTTTTTCTGGACAACAAATAACAAAATTCTCCATTCTGAGAGCTCCGCCCAAGTTGCAGGCATAAGAACAAAAGAAGAGCCATGCTTGATCAGGCCAAAGGCCCATCTAATCCAGCTTCCTGTATCTCACGGTGGCCCCACCAGATGCATTTGGGAGTGCATGAGACTAGATATCTGTCTCCTGATACCACTCCCCTGCTTCTGGCCCTTGAAGTACCCCGGTTTTAAGCCTGGAGATGACACGTCTCCATCATGGTTTGTAACCTGTGATGGACTTTGTGATGTGCCCCTTTCACACACTGGGTTTTCACTCGCTGCCACCACCAGATTAACTGGACATTTGTATGTATTTGAGAGAGAGAGTCACACCAAGTAATACAGTTTTAAAACAAACATGAAACGTTTATTAGTTTACAATTAGATGCTCAGTGTTATGATAGCTTTAGCTGATGTTATTGGATTGCATACACAAATTCTTATAATGTGTTTCCTCTATAAACCAGACCCTTTTCAGTGGCAGGTCCCACCAGACCAACTGACAATTTAACTGACTCTCAGCTCTCTTAACTGAACTGAACTTCTCTCCGCTCGACCACAAACTGAACCTAAATTTAAACTGAACTGAACTTCCTCCCATTAGGTTCCCATTCTTAGCCACTCCCACCTGCTTGGTGATTGGCTATTCAAAACAGAGTCATAAATATTCATACTTATTTTAACCCTTTTCACCACAGACTTTTCCTCCAGGAATCTGTCCAATCCCCTTTTGAAGGCATCCAGGCCAGATGCCACCACCACATCCTGTGGCAGGGAGTTCCACAGACTAACAACGCGCTGGGTGAAAAAATATTTTCTTTTGTCTGTTCTTACTCTCCCAGCCCTCAATTTGAGTGGATGTCCCCTAGTTCTAGTATTTTGTGAGAGGGAGAAGAGATTCCCTCTATCCACTTGACTCATGCCCTGGATTATTTTGTACGTCTCAATCATATCCCCCCTCAGGTGCCTTTTTTCCAGACTAAAGAGCCCCAAATGTTTTAGCCTTTCCTCATAAGGGAGGTGCCCCAGCCCAGTAATCATTTTAGTCACTCTCTTCTGCACCTTTTCCAGTTCCACTATGTCTTTTTTGAGATGCGGTGACCAGAATTGTACACAATACTCCAGGTGCAGCCTTACTATTGTTTTGTGTAATGGCATTATAATGTTGGCTGTTTTATTTTCAGTCTCCTTTTTTATAATCCTTAGCATGGATTTGGCCTTCTTCACCGCTGCCACACATGGGTAGACATCTTCATGGAGCTGTCCACCAACACACCAAGATCTCTTTCCTGATTCGTCACGGATAACGCAGAGCCCATGAGTTGATAGATAAAATTTTGATTTTTTGCCCCAATATGCATTACTTTACATTTGGTTACATTAAAACGCATTTGCCATTTTGCAGCCCATTCCCCCAGTTTGGAGAGATCTTTCTGGAGCTCTTCACAATCTTCTCTGGTTTTTACCACACGGAAAAGTTTTGTGTCATCTGCAAACTTAGCCACCTCACTGTTTATCCCTGTCTGCAGGTCATTTATGAACAGATTGAAGAGCACCGGTCCCAGGACAGATCCCTGGGGCACACCGCTTTTCACTTCTCTCCATTGTGAAAATTTCCCATTGACACCTACTCTTTGTTTCCTGGATCTCAGCCAGTTCTCAATCCATAAGAGGACCTGTCCTCTTATCCCCTGACTGTGCAATTTTCTCAGCAACCTCTGGTGAGGGACTGTGTCAAAAGCCTTTTGAAAATCCAGATAGACTATATACACCAGTTCACCCAAATCCACATGCCTGTTGACCTTTTCAAAAAATTCTAAAAGATTTGTCAGACAAGACTTACCCTTATATAAGCCAGGCTGATTTTCTCTCAGCAAGGTTTGTTCTTTTATGTGTTTTAAGATTTTCTCTTGGATGAGGCTTTCCACCATCTTCCCTGGGACAGATGTAAGGCTAACTGGCCTGTAGTTTCCCGGGTCTCCCCTCCTTCCTTTTTTAAAAATTGGTGTGACATCTGCTATCCTCCAGTCCCCCGGCACTGTGGCCGTTTTAAGAGACAAGTTGCATATTACCATTAAGAGATCTGCAATTTCATTTCTCAGTTCCCTAATAACCCTTGGGTGGATGCCATCTGGGTCCGGTGACTTGTTAATCTTCAATTTATCAATTAGTCCTAAAACATCCTCTGATTAACCTGTATTTGATTTAATTCTTTAGTCTAGAGGGACTGTTCAGACACCTTGCAGACACCTCAGGGAGAAAGGCCAGCAATGAGCTCTGAGGCTTAGCTAGGCCATAGGGATGGGATATTCATTTCGCAAGCTACCGGTTTCAAAACAACACACAGGAGCCCAGCTTGCTCTGCCCCCACGCGGGACTGAGCTCCAATAAGGAGCTTCTCCCTGGCACTGGCCAATTGGACAGGGAGGTGGGGTGATGCATTTCCCTGCACAGCTTCATAAACCAAAGTATTATTGTATTTGAAGGGCTGTCATAAAAGAGAGAGGCAGGTTCTGTTCTCAATCATCCTAGGGTGCAAGACGCACCACAATGCGATCAAGTTAAGAGAACCCAGCTTTCAGTTGAATATCAGGAATAACTTCCTAACTGTTAGAGCAGTACACATCTTTTGAGGGAGGAGTTTTCAATGCTCACATGAATGGCTTCCCTGACCCCTCTCTTGAACCATCTATCTTCTCTAATATATGTACACCCCTACTTATCATGCTGCTCTTTCAGCAAATTCCCAGACAAATAAGAAGCACTTCACCAGCAACTGCCTCTCAAATTTTTAGTTGTTCTATAAAAGCAGATCATTTTTCAGTAGTTGTTACGTTCTTACCACTTGTGTTGATATATTTAATTCATTCATGTGGGTAAATATATCTGCTAAGTAGGTCAGTTGAAGTATTGCATCTCTTATTCCAATGTTTTTAACTAACTACTATTTTGGTTAGTACAAAACTGAATAACTTCCTTGCTCATTTCAAAAGCCCTGCTTAGCCTACATAGCTTGGAGAGACATATATTAGTACAATAAAGAAACACAGTATGGTCAACAGTAAGTTCTTCTAAAAAGCATGAGAGATACATTAAGTGCCTATCCTTGGATATGATTTACTACATTTACTGCAGTAACTAAGAGTTGTTTTAACCTTCCAGCAAGGTTTTTGATTCAAGTGAATGTTGGTGTAACAGGCAATGTGTTCTGAGTCCAGTGCTATTCAACATCTTTATTAATCACTTGGAGGAAGGAATATCGAGTATGCTGATTAGATTTGCATATGATACCAAATTGGGAGGAGTTGCTAATTCCCTAGAGGATAGAACAGTGATGGCGAACCTTTTAGAGACTGAGTGCCCAAACTATGATTCAAAACCCACTATTTTTTGCAAAGTGCCCATACAGCAATTTAACCTGAATATAGGTGGCTGAGAAGGGGCAATGTTGGGTGCCCAAAGAAAGGGCTCTGAGTGCCACCTTTGGCACCCGCGCCATAGGTTTGCCAACAATGGGACAGAATGAAAATCCAAAATGACCTTGACAGATTAGTGCTGGGCCAAAGCTAACAGAATGGGTTTCAATAGAGGGAAATGTGGGGTGTTGCATCTAGGTAAAAAGAATGAATTGCACAGTTATAGGATGGAAGACACCTGGCTGTAAAATAGTACCTTTGAAAGGGATTTGGAAGTCTTGGCAGACCACAAATTGAACAACTTTGTTGTTCAAGTGTCTTTTCAAAATTGCAAGTGTTACTACAAATAATAAAGTATTTACTACACATTATTTTAACCACACATTTTCAGTAAATTGCAACATAGCATGTAACCATGCCTTAATCTTCACATTGTTAATGCAGATGACTTGTTTGACTAATGTGATGAATTTACTTTTGTTTCTGGGAGAGGGAACAGTGTGATCAATTATATGCTAATTTACCCACCCCTAGCCAGCAAAGGGTTTACAGTTGGTCAAAAACTTGAAAGTGACCATCTATCTTTACTGGTAATATTATCTTTTCCAAATTTGGTACACTTTCCCCCTAAGCCACTGCATGATGACAATGCCCTTTCGATGCGATATAAACACTTAATCTGGTCAGAGGAAGCAAATGCTAATGTTTCCAACTTCCTAAAATGTTTGCTTTATTGTAAACCTAAGGAATACAAAATAGCACCTATGGAACTTAC
This sequence comes from Phrynocephalus versicolor, assembly GCA_023846285.1. Classification (NCBI taxonomy): domain Eukaryota; kingdom Metazoa; phylum Chordata; class Lepidosauria; order Squamata; family Agamidae; genus Phrynocephalus; species Phrynocephalus versicolor. Next base: position 867,680 of record JAHTLZ010000038.1, on the reverse strand, counting down.
CTTGGTTTCCAATGTTTTGAACTATTACTTGTTGGTTTCTAAAATGCATGCAGTCCTAATACCAAAACAACTTTATTCTTTTAAACAACAGGGCGGTTTACCCCCTAAATGGTTTGATAAGGAATGCTCCCTAAAGAAAAAAAACAACTTAAAGGAAACTATGCACAGTATAGGAAAGATAATCTGTCTGTTCTTCCCCAGGAATATTTTGATGATAACCGATATAAAACTTTAATTGCCCATAAAAAGAAACAAAACACTTCAGAAACATTGGAACATTTTGCTAGACTCTGTCCTGGACAATGATTCTAAGCTATTCTGTGCGCTGGTTTCTGGGGCGCTGTCGGACAGTCCAGGAATAGGCCATTGTTGTATTCCATCAAATGTATGGGTAAACCACTTTGCTCAATTATATGAGGAGACCAGACCCCCACATTTGAATATTGCTACACAACTAGATCTAGACAATTTACCAAAATGGGATCCAGTAAATGAAAATGAATTCAGATCATTAATCGCTTGTTTAAAAACTGGGAAGGCTCCGGGCCCTGATCTGATTCCAGCAGAGTCGCTAAAGCTCAATGTTGATTGGTGGGTCCCTCTTTTAGCTCACCTATTTACATTTATTAACAACACTGGGCAATTCACCAAATCATGGCTAGAGGCAATAATAATACCTATTTACAAAAAGGGGGACAAAAATGTTCCCTTAAAGTACAGACGAAAGCCTCCTTTTCACAGTGGGTAAGTTTTACGATAGATATATAAATGATAGTGTAGAGGACACAGAAAAGAAAACAAACACACATGTGTGTGTGTGAATTGGGAGCAGACACGTGTCTGCGGAGGCAGACCCGCACCTGCTCCTAAGAGCACATGTCAATTAGGCAAAGACAAAATTTAACCCCTGCATCCGGCTGCAATCCTTGATATCTCACCAGCACAATGCAAACAAACCTGGTCCATATTGGCCCAGCCGTTCCCCAAAAGATGTGGCTAAGAAGCCCCGGTTCCTTTCCCTACAAGCGAACAGGCTTGGTAAGAAAGGTTAGGGGTGATTGACAGTGGATTCGATACTTTGTTTCCCCTGGACATGTGTCCCCCCAGAGCCTCAGGAAAGTAGGGGGAATGGGGCAACCCCTTACTCCTCAGTAGATCAGACCTTGGCACACTTGGGGGTGGATGGGGGATCATATCATATTAACCCCTTCTCATCACTGCATCGTTCCCTGCACAGCCAAAAAGGCACCAAGAAGTTTTTTTCTCCTTCCCTCCCTTCCTTTCTTCTTCTCCTTCTTTCTCCCTCTCTCAATTCCCCAAATAAAGGTTTACCCCTCCATTCCCCCAATTCCTTCCTGCTTCACGTATCTCAAGGCCTGGACAAGGGTACACGCTGCCTCCATGCTGGGGAAGTCAAGGACTGTCTCCTTGCCACATGGCAAAACCAGTTCAAACTGCTTGGCTTCTCTGAATGGATTTTGCCAGAGGGAATCTTCTCCTTCCTTCACAGAGACAATGGGCTGTATGGGGCACCTTTTCCTCTACATCTGGACCATGGGAAGGTCTGCCATTATTCCACCTCAAGACTATACCCTGGGGAGAGAAGGAGGAAAATGGTGACTCTTTGGCATGGCTGCACCTTCCAGAAGCGGAATCCATTGTTCATCTTGGCCCTTGCACTCTCCAGCAGTTGCATCCTGGATTAAGAGGCAGCCAGAGGCCTTTCCATTGTTTCAACTTTACACCTTTCCAGGACTGTCTGGCAGCCTCCATTGAGACTCTGGTTTCCCCATTGAATTGTCTCTGTTTCCTAATGACTCACTGCTCTCCCCCCCCATTGATTTACTGATTTTCTCTGTTTGTCAAGACCTCAACACAATACCCTGCTCCCCCTTATCATTGTCACACCCCTGATGGCCCATTAAGGGACAGATTAGGCCAGGCACACCTGGGCAGATGTCCAGCCCTGCATAATCAGGAATGCCTTGGGACCACCCCCGGACCAGCCCCAGACTGCATCCATTGGACAATCCCCAAAGACTGCCCCTGCCCACCCCCAGCCACCTTGGAGGGAGGGGAAAGGAGGAAATAAAGTTTGGGGTCTCTTTGTCTTGGGTTGCGTAACGTTTCACTACTGCCTTGGGTGATCCGTTCGCCTTACCATTTTGCTAGGCCTAATAAACTGGTAATTTGCCTGGATCTCTCGTGTTGGATTTTATTCATTGGGTCTTGTAAAATCCAACAGCTTGCAGCAGGATTAGCCTGCTGTGGTTTCAACAATAGACTAACCACTTGGACTGAGTCAGAAAATATCCTAGGGCATGTACAGGCTAGATTCAGAAAGAACCACTCCACCTTTGATCACTGCATAATACTAAACCATCTTGCAGAAAAGTATATGGGTGACCACCATGGTAATGGCCTGGTCACAGCTTTTATAGAGTACTGGAGCCTCAGCTTCAAAATCTGTCCTTCCAGTGAACATTCGGGGTTGATTTCTTTCAGGATGGATAGGTTTGATCTCCTTGCAGTCCAGGGGACTCTCAAGACTCTACTCCAGCACCACAACTCAAAAGCATCAATTCTGCGACGACCAGCCTTCTTTATAGTCCAGCTCTCACTTCCATACATCACTACTGGAAAAACCATAGCTTTGACTATCCTGACCTTAGTTGGCAAAGTGATGTCTCTGCTCTTTAGAATGCTATCTAGGTTTGCCATTGCTTTCCTCCCAAGAAGCAGGTGTCTTTTTATTTCGTTGCTGCAGTCGCCATCTGCAGTGATCAAGGAGCCCAAGAAAATAAACTCTGTCATTGCCTCCATTTCTTCCCCTTCTATTTGCCAGGAGGTGATGGGACCAGTGGCCATGATCTTAATTTTTTTGATGTTGAGCATCAGCCCATTTTTTCACTCCCCTCTTTCACCCTCATTAAGAGGTTCTTTAATTCCTCCTCACTTTCTGCTATCAGAGTCGTATCATCTGCGTATCTGAGGTTGTTGATATTTCTTCCGGCAATCTTAATTCCGGCTTGTGATTCATCCAGACCTGCCTTTTGCATGATGTACTCTGGGGTGGGGTGGGGTGGGGGAGCCAGTGGTTTCTTTAACCACTGAATTATTTCCCCTGAACTCATTGTGTGCTCTGTTCCAATCCATTTCTTGTGTTTACCGTCCTTGTCACTTACTCATGATGCCACTCAAGGAGCTTTGTGGCAGGGTGTTTAAATCGCTCTGCTACAGCCAAAACTGTGCTCAAGGCCTGGGTTCAACCCCAGGTAGCTGGCTCAAGGTTCGTTCAGCCCTCCATCCTTTAAAGTTCAGTAAAATAAATGCCCAGCTCGCTCGGGGGCAGCAGGGGGAAGGGAATGTATTGCCTGCATAATTACATTGCAACTGCTTTAAGCACACTAGACGGGCATATAAGCAGCACACTTTACAATGCTGTCAATTCTTTCAAAAGTCAGAGGGAGACTACCAGACATCCATCCTGTTGTTCAGTTCTCTGCAGGGGTGGGTGGGTTCGCTCTTAAAGATAGTGATAAGATGAAATCTTAGCAGCCGGCTGGTGTGAACCCAAGAGCATGGGATGAGGTCCGAATAGGGCCGCCAAGAGAATTATTAAGTGCTGGAACAATCCAACTACAGTGGACCCTCGTATAACAAACAGTTTGTCTAACATAAAATCGGTACAACATAAAAAATTCTGGAGATAGGGGAAATTTGCTTAACAGAATTCCCTATGGGGCAAATCTGTACAACATAAAAATGGTCACAATTAGGAATTACTCTGTTTTCAATGCAGTCCTATGGGAAATTTGCATAAAGGAAAATTGCTTAAAATAATTTAATTTGGAACAAATTAATACCTTTGTACAAAGCACCACTGTATATGGGCCTCCTCGCCTACACATGAGCACCTAGTAAATCAATAATGTCATAATTGTACATTTATTACATTAAAACATATGAGCACCACCCCTAAAGTCAGACACGACTACCACACATGCGTGTGGGGAAGCTTTACCTTTACCTTACTTCTGTAAAAGATAATAAAAACAATAATGCACATTAGTATATAAACAATAATGAAGCAATATACATACACAATAAATGTAATACAGTGGTACCTTGTATAAAGGAATTAATTCGTTCCAAATGAAATTGTGTTAAGCAAATTTTCCTTTATACAGATTTCCCATAGGAATGCATTGAAAACAGAGTGATCCCATTTTTATGTTGTACGGATTCGCCCCATAGGCGATTCTGTTAAGCACATTTCCCCTGTCTTCGGAATTTTTTATGTTGGACAAATTTTATGTTATACAAACTGTTTGTTATGAGGGTCCACTGTACTAGACTGATTACAAGCTCATAACAGTTATTATAGTTGAGATGTAATGATATTTATATTCTGCTAAACAAAAGTGCTTTCCTAGCCTTTCTCCTGGCAAAATTGTGAATCACATCATCAAAATCAATCTTGTTTTTGCAAGATCAGATTCAATACGTAGTCTTGCCAAATCTACCAGTCACCCCTGCGACATAGTCAATCTTAGATAATTTTTATCAGCCTTAGTTTGCTGAATGAGCTCTCTGCAGAGGTGGCAGTGGTGAAGATTGTTAACAAAATATGGAGGCAGACATTTGGAAAGAGTCCTTCCAGTTTGTATCTTTTCAAGCAATTCAGTAGCTCCAATGGACTCAGTTGTCCCTCTCCAAAATTTGCTTGAGTAACAGATGGCAAATGATTTATCCCCATTACAAGATCTTCACTGATATCAGCGGGATATTGATCTGCCAGTAATTTTGGTTTTTCTTTCAGTTCATCTCGAGGAATTGATAGGAATTGAGGAAGCTGGACTTCTGAGAAATATTCACTGCAACATTGGAACAAACAGTCAGTCCACCAAAAACATTATCCAATATTACATAGAAGACAGACTTTCTGAAATATGCCTCCTTAAGGGGATTCATCCATTTTGCATTTTGCTTCACCCTAATTCTGAGTTCCAGAGAGTTTCACTTCTTTGTACAAATTAGAAGTAACATACTTAGCTTTGCTCCACATACTTTTCCAGCCGTTCTGAAGAGTTGTCAGTTCTGAAATCAAGCTTTTTAAGTTGGACACTTGGACATTCAGCGTTGGATTTCTGAATAACCTTGTGACAGATATCAACCGGAACTAATACTCTGTACCATACTACAGACATTATCAGACAAATGAAGGCTGTGACATAAGACAAAGCTCCATTAATCTCTGTTTTTGGTTTTGGCAGTTAGGTTCAACTCCAAGAGGTTTTCTAATGCTAATTTGATGCCTGACACTTATAAGAAAAAAGCATAAAAACCATTTTCTTTACTTACAGTTGAACAGATCAAACAGCAAATTGACAAACATGATTGCTTTCAGCAACCCACCACACAAGAAGGAAACAAGACACAGGAGAGAGCTGAGGCTGTCTATGAATTCAGAGGCAGGGAAGGAACAATTGCCTACTGCTGGGTCAGTTGACAGTAGAGATGGGCACGACTTAGCGGTATTCCCGTTTCCGTTTCCGTTACTCGGTTCCGTTACTCTACGGAAACGGTAACGGGAATTACTCCGCCAGACTTCGAGCTCGAACCGACGAACGAACAATTTTGGTCTGATTTGTCGTGCTCATTACTTGCATCGCGCGATCGCGCGATGCCACGCGGCACAGAAAAAAAGTTTTTAAAAGTTAAAAAACCCGGTTCCCGGCCAAAAAGCAGGCGGAAAAATGCCTGCCGTGCCTCAGGGCACCTACCAGAGGGGTGGTTTCTGGAGGTCCCCGGCCTCCCCCCATCCCCCGTCCTGGGCTGCTCTGGTGGGACTCACCACAGGCTCGCAGCCAGCAACAAGCCCAGTCTCGCCGCCGGCCGCCGCAATTAAAGCGCAAGCAAGCGGCACGGACGGCACAGGAAAAAAAATTTAAACTCTCCCCCCACCCATTCCCGGGCCAAAAAGCAGGCGGAAAAATGCCTGCCTGACTAAGGGCGCAGGGCACCTACTGGAGAGGTGGTTTCTGGAGGGGGGGTCCCGGCCTCCCCCCCCTCCGTCCTGGGCTGCTCTGGTGGGACTCGCCGCAGGCTCGCAGCCAGCAACAAGCCCAGTCTCGCCGCCGGCCGCCGCAATTAAAGCGCAAGCAAGAGGCACGGACGGCACAGGAAAAAAGTTTTAAACTCTCCCCCCACCCATTCCCGGGCCAAAAAGCAGGCAGAAAAATGCCTGCCTGACTAAGGGCGCAGGGCACCTACCGGAGGGGTGGTTTCTGGAGGGGGGGTCCCGCCTCCCCCCGGTCTCCTGTCCTGGGCAGCCGGACTCAAGTCGCCAATGCCATGCGGTGCGGGCGGGGGATCCAAAATGGGGCGGCGAACGCAATATTGTTTTTGAAATCGTGGTCCAAAAACACACAAGCACAACAGAAACACACGAAAATTTATAAACTGCCAGATTTTTTACAGTAGCAGTGGGTTTTTTCTTGCAACAAAATGTTTCTCCTCTCCTCCTCTGTCCTCCATTTATTTTATTTTATTTTATTTTTTACACCTGCGCAATGATGGGCTGGCCGAGTGGCCATGTGGGAGTGGACCATGCAAATTTTTGGAGCCATCCCACCAATCGCATGGCCACTTGGCCACGGAGACTTCTGGAATGTGCCAAAAAGCCCCCTAAAACCTGCCCTAGCCCCCTAACTCTAACCCTAATCCTTGACTCCCTTACCCATACGTCACAGACTGTCTTCTTAGTGGGTCAGAGAGGCACCCAGAGGTGCAACCCACTAGCCCACCGTAACCTTACCCGTCACTAGCCTAACCCTAGCCCTTGCACTAACCCACCTTAACCCTAAGCCAGATCTACTTGCATTGCACTACACGCAAGTACGATTCCCTTCTTTGTGAGACATAGCGGGTGCGACCCAGTCTTGACTCAGGGTTCTCCTGGACGGACGGTCATGCACCAGTGCACTGGTCTCACTAGTCTGCAACTGGTATGCATATCCATATGGCTATGCATGCCCTTTTGCAGCAGCAGGTGAGGAGAGGAGACCCCCATGTTGAGGGGTCTCTTGGAGCCTGCTTCCCCTTCCTAGTGGGTGAGGATAGGAGGCACCCACGGGTGCCTCCAGGAGCCCGCTTTCCCTTTCTAGCGGGCCAGAGGAGGCACCCACCCCACAGAGGTGCCTCCAGGAGCCCGCTACCCCCCCAAAAAAACCAGTCCTAACGACAACGAAAAAACGAAAAAACGAACCGACTAATTTTTGCGAATTTTTGCGAAAAACGGAAACGAGCCGAAACGGGCTGCCTCCGACACATGACAACTCGAAAACGTCATTTTCCCTAGTCGTGCCCATCTCTAGTTGACAGTTACCTCAGCCCTGAAATGCCCCTCCCAGCCAGATCTACTAAAGACAGCATGCAAGATGGCAAAAACTCCAACAGAAACAACATGATGAGATGCGAACATAAAGAAGTGACTGTCTTGGAGAAGTTGGTCTAATTCTGGGTAGTTTTTTAACTTCTCTGACCAGAATCCTCTTGGGATGATTGATCTATGCCAGCGAGGAGTATTGTGCAACAGTAAACAAAAAAACAAAAAAACAAAAACAAAAAACACCAAAAGCCCTCCTGTTGTATATGCAACCACTTACTCTCCCAATTTCACAATAATTGCCTGACCACACTGCTGGAGGGAAGAATGCTTCTCTGCTGGCCCTTCCACGGGATTCTGGCCTGTGCATGAATCCAAACTTAATGCCGAATACAGGACTGGGGGCGTTTATACACAACCCCTAAGCTCCGCTGCAAATGGCTCCCAGCTCCGGAGCTTAAAAATGTTTCCCCACCAGCTCCGGAGCTAACAGAAAATTAAGTGCGACCCCGCCCACCTAAGCGGGACCCAGCGCACCTTTCAAGTACCTGCTCTGGGAGAGTGAAAAATTTTGATGCGGAGAGTGCCTGAGCTCTCCTCGCTTCTTTTTGTTGTTGTTGTTGTTTTTTGCCTCCCGCCCCTTTAAGAGGAACCAGGAAGTAACCGGGGGTCGGAGCAACTTCCACCGGCACCAGAGGTAAGGCTTTATTCTTTTGTCCCTTTTTAAGGCTTTTTTTCCCTCCCTCCCCTCACGCAGACAGAACAAGGAAGTGCGGAGGGGGTGGGAACGCAGGGAGAGCGACAAACCCTCAAGATCTCTGGTCCGAATTTAAGGGACCAGCAGATCTTAGGGGTCGTGTCAAAAGGCCCTGGAAGCAGAGGGTCTGGTGCTCCTGTGGGGGCACCCTCTTCCACGGTATCTCAGAATTTTTGACTTTACAAGTGCAACCCATGCACACCTACCAGGACTTTGCAACCTGAGAAGGGAAGTACGCTCTGTTTATTGTCTGAAAGGAAGATGGCCCCCTTCTAGAGACTTCCCTGTCAGGTCCAACTTAAGTCACGCTGGTGACTCAAGTCTAGTTTTTTTTAAAAAAAGGTACTTGGATTGGACTCACAATCTAGACCCACTGTCTGAGCCACACTGAGCCTCCATTAGGGACAGGCTGCCCTTCTAGCTACCCACGGACCCGTCATGCTGCCCAAAAAGAATCATAGAATTATAGAATCATAGAATCATAGAGTTGGAAGAGACCTCGAGGACCATCCAGTCCAACCCCCTGCCATGCAGGAACCCCCATCACAGTATTCCCGACAGATGGCCATCCAGCCTCTGCTTAAAAACCTCCAAAGAAGGAGACTCCACCACCCTCCTTTGGGGGAGCATATTATTCCACTGGCGGACAGCTCTAACTGTCAGGAAGTTCTTCCTAATGCTCAAATTAAATCTCTTTTCCTGTAGTTTGAAACCACTGCCCCTAGTCCTAGTTTCTGAAGCCATGGAAAATAAACCAGTCCCTTCTTCAATGTGACATCCTTTCAAATATTTAAACATAGCTGTCACATCCCCTCTCAGCCTTCTTTTTGTAAGGCTAAACTTTCCCAGCTCTCTAAACTGCTCCTCGTAAGACGTTTCTTACAGATCATCAATCATCTTGATAGCTCTCCTCTGGACCCGTTCGAGGTTGTCAACATCCTTTTTAAATTGAGGTGCACAGAACTGGACATAGTATTACAGCTGGATCATGGCTAACCTCATCCCTTGTCTCGGAGGGCAAAACAAATGACCCGAGATTCAGAGATGAGGCCAGGACTCGGGATTTGCACTCAGACCCAGACCCAAAGACCTTCCCAACATCCCTGCTTACGTCTGAGTAGTGATGTGAGTCTCGGAGCTTTTCCTTTGCAGTGAGAGGCCAAAAAAACATTTGTCTTAACACAGTCAGATTTCTCTGCATGAGGGTTTCCTTTGTCTCATTTTGTTTTGTTTTGAAAAGAACTTGTGCTGCTCCTCAGATATTTCAGGATCAGGTTCTTTCTCTAGAGGAAACACCAGCCTGCACGGAAGTCTTAAAATTCCTATCGCAAATGGCATCTTTTCACCACAAGTGACAGTGCAAAAGAGAGCAATATTTCTAAGCAACTCCTCCCGCCCTTACCTCTGGCTTTACAGTATCAAACAATTACAGTATATTTCCCTAGGAGGCTAGGTGATACCTTTATTGGTCACTACCAAAACAAAAAAAAAAACATGTAAGCTGAGGTTTCGATAACAACTTGCTATCTTTATCAAAGCACTGTACCCAAAATGCAATCTTGATAGAGGATGTTGTCTATCAGGCACTGAGAATCTTTTTGGTGAGATGGAATACACCACACAATGGAATCAGGAGGGAGGCTGGTGTTAAGACTGCTTCAAAGTCCCGGATACAGTTTAACACCCAGCATATCAAACAAAGCAGCATAGCTATTGAGGAAAAGAGGAGAGCCTTGACTGCATATAAAGCTTGTCCCAGTGAGTGCAACCTACAGGCCCTGCGAGCTGTTCGTAATAAAGTCCAGCAGACTGCCAGGAAATGTCCTAACGATTACTGGCTGCAACTGTGTTCTTGGATTCAGATTGCAGCTGATACAGGTAACATCAAGGGGATGTATGATGGAATTAAATAGGCCTTAGGGCCAATACATAAGAAAACTACACCCTTAAAGACTGTTTCAGGTGAGATCATCCAGGATCGTGAGCAGCAGATGGCACGCTGGGTGCAGCACTACTCTGAACTATACTTCAGAGAAAACACAATAACCGAAGAAGTCTTAAATAATATTGAGTGCTTGTCTGTCTTGGAGAAGCTTGACAATGAACCAACACTAAAAGAACTAAATGTGGCTCTGGATTCCCTTGCCTCTGGCAAGGCACCTGGGAAAGATAACATCCCTGCTGAAGTTCTGAAGTGCTGCAAAGAGATCATTGCCACTGAACTGTACGAAACCCTCTGCCTTTGCTGGAGGGAAGGGGGAGTACCACAGGATATGAAGGACGCTAATATTGTTAAGCTTTATAAGAACAAAGGTGACAGGAGCAACTTTAACAACTTTCGTGGTATCTCTCTTAGTGTTGTCGGGAAGCTGTTTGCACGTGTTATACTGAAGAGGCTCCAGATACTTGCAGAGAGAATCTACCCAGAATCGCAGTGTGGGTTTCGAACCAACAGGTCCACTACTGATATGGTATTTTCCCTCAGGCAGTTGCAGGAGAAATGCAGGGAACAAGGACAGCCACTTTTTGTAGCCTTCATAGATCTTACGAAGGCATTTGATATGGTTAGTAGGGACGGACTCTTTAAAATACTCCTCCAGGTTGGATGCCCAACCAAGCTCCTTAACATCATTAGGTCTTTTCATGAGGATATGAAGGGCAATGTAGTTTTTGATGGCCTAGTGTCAGATCCCTTCAACACCCGAAGCAGAGTGAAGCAGGGCTGTGTCCTTTCGCCAACCTTGTTTGGGATCTTTGCTATCATTCTGAAGTATGCTTTTGGAACTTCAACAGAGGGTATCTATCTCCGGACCAGATCAGATGGAAAACTCTTCAATCTCTCTAGATTGAGAGCAAAGTCTAAGGTACAGGTGAAATGTTTGCAGGATCTCCTCTTCGCTGATGACGCCGCCATTACTGCTCACTCTGCCGAAGATCTCCAACAACTCATGGATCATTTTAGTAAAGCTTGCAAAGATTTTGGGCTAGAAATCAGCCTGATAAAAACACAAATAATGGGCCAGAATGTGGACTCTCCTCCTTGCATTACAATTTCTGCAAAAGAACTGGAAGTTGTCCATGACTTTGTATATCTTGGCTACAACTATCTCAGATACACTCTCACTAGAGTCTGAGCTGAATAAACGTATAGGTAAAGCAGCTACTCTGTTTTCTAGACTAACAAAGAGCGTATGACTCAATAAGAAGCTGACAGAACATACAAAGATACAGGTCTATAAAGCTTGTGTACTGAGCACACTTTTGTATTGCAGCGAGTCTTGGACCATCCATGCCCGACAGGAAAGAAAGCTTAATACCTTCCATATGCGCTGTCTTAGGCGAATATTCAACATTACCTGGCATGACAGAGTTCCAAATAGCATAGTCCTGAATCGAGCCGGAATCCCTAGCATGTACACTTTATTGAAACAGCGATGCCTACGCTGGCTTGGACACGTTGTGAGAATGGATGACGGCCGGATCCCAAAAGATCTTCTATACGGAGAACTAGTGCAGGGAAAGCACCCCAGAGGGAGACCACAGCTGCGGTATAAGGATATCTGTAAGAGGGACCTGAAGGCCTTGGGAATGGACCTCAACAGATGGGAAACCCTGACCTCCGATCGCACTGTCTGGAGGCAAGAGATACAGCATGGTCTACATAAATTTGAAGAGGCATTTGTCCAACAGGCAGAGGAAAAGAGGCAGGCACAGAAAGAACGAAACTCGAGGACCGGGCAAGAAACAGAATACATCTGTCCCCAGAGGGAGGAAAAGGAGAGATCAAGGAGGACTTGGAAATTGCAGAGAAATTAAATGAGTTCTTTGCATCTGTCTTCACGACAGAAGACCTTGAACAGATTCCGCTGCCTGAACGGCCCCTCTTGACTAAAGAAATAAATCAAATACAGGTTAAAAGAGAGGATGTTTTAGGACTAATAGATAAATTGAAGATTAACAAGTCACTGGACCCAGATGGCATCCACTCAAGGGTTATTAGGGAACTGAGAAATGAAATTGCAGATCTCTTAACGGTAATATGCAACTTGTCTCTTAAAACGGCCACAGTGCCGGGGGACTGGAGGATAGCAGATGTCACACCAATTTTTTAAAAAGGAAGGGAGGCCCGGGAAACTACAGGCCAGTTAGCCTTACATCTGTCCCAGGGAAGATGGTGGAAAGCCTCATACAAGAGAAAATGTTAAAACACATAGAAGAATAAACCTTGCTGAGAGAAAATCAGGATGGCTTCTGCAAGGGTAAGTCTTGTCTGACAAATCTTTTAGAATTTTTTGAAAAGGTCAACAGGCATGTAGATTTGAGTGAACCGGTGGATATAGTCTATCTGGATTTTCAAAAGGCTTTTGACACAGTCCCTCACCAGAGACTGCTGAGAAAATTGCACAGTCAGGGGATAAGAGGGCAGGTCCTCTTATGGATTGAGAACTGGTTGAGATACCGGAAACAAAGAGTAGGTGTCAATGGGAAATTTTCACAATGGAGAGAAGTGAAAAGCTGTGTGCCCCAGGGATCTGTCCTGGGACCGGTGCTCTTCAATCTGTTCATAAATGACCTGGAGACAGGGATAAACAGTGAGGTGGCCAAGTTTGCAGATGACACAAAACTTTTCCGTGTGGTGAAAACCAGAGAAGATTGTGAAGAGCTCCAGAAGGATCTCTCCAAACTGGGGCAGATGAGGAAAGAGATATTGGTGTGTTGGTGGACAGCTCCATGGTGTCTACCCAATGTGTGGCAGCGGTGAAGAAGGCCAATTCAATGCTAGGGATTATCAAAAAGGGGATTGAAAATAAAACAGCTAACATCATAATGCCATTATACAAAACAATAGTAAGGCCACACCTGGAGAATTGTGTACAATTCTGGTCACCGCATCTCAAGAAAGACATAGTGGAACTGGAAAAGGTGCAGAAGAGAGCAACCAAAATGATTACTAGGCTGGGGCACCTCCCTTATGAGGAAAGGCTAAAACATTTGGGGCTCTTTAGTTTGGAAAAAAGGCACCTGAGGGGGGATATGATTGAGACGTACAAAAAAATGCAGGGCATGAGTAAAATGGATAGAGGGAAGCTCTTCTCCCTCTCACAAAATACCAGAACTAGGGGACATACACTCAAATTGAGGGCTGGGAGAGTAAAAACTGACAAAAGAAAATATTTTTTCACCCAGCGCGTTGTTAGTCTGCGGAACTCCCTGCCACAGGATGTGGTGATGGCATTTGGCCTGGATGCCTTCATAAGGGGATTGGACAGATTCCTGGAGGAAAAGTCCATCACAGGTTACAAACCATGATGGAGATGTGTAATCTCCAGGCTTAAAACGGGGGTACTTCAAGGCCCAGAGGCAGGGGAGTGGTATCAGGAGACAGAGATCTAGTCTCATGCGCTCCCAAACGCATCTGGTGGGGCCACTGTGAGATACAGGAAGCTGGACTAGATGGGCCGTTGGCCTGATCCAGCATGGCTCTTCTTATGTTCTTATGTTCTTATGTTTAGTGCGGTAGAGACTGCCATTCCCGAATTGGTCTATTTAGTTACATTAGGTGTTGTTTTTAGGATCTCTACTCCAGGCATGATACCATAGTCTTTCGAGACTGAAGGATGCCAATGAATGAGTTACTGACCACCCCGCTTCCCACACTCACTTTAGCTGCTGATACCATCAACTGGTGTATTCCATCTCACCAAAAAGACTCTCAGCACCTAATAGACAACAACGTCCTATAGACTGAAAAATACAGTACTACCTGAGTCTCCTCTGCTTTTGCTCCAAAGTAAGAAAATGCCCTTAGTGGCCTGAACCCATGCCAAGGTAATCTGTTGCTTCATCTCGCTGTTATCATGATCTTGTATTAAGACGATAGCATATAATGTCACAAAACCCATTCTATTAATGGATAGCTGAGCCCCATTTTTTTTCTTTTTGTCATTAACACAGCTGTAAAAACTTTCTACCCCACTTTTTTTTTAAAGAATTTGAGGCATTTCAAGGAGAATGGCAACCTGAACGTTGGTGCTCGATGACAGATAGTCAATGAAGAGAAGGAAGGAGAAAGTCATCTTTCTATCTCCCAGCTTTCTCAAGCACTAAATTAAAGAATTAATAGCCTTTTAGAGGAGACTGATGCAAAGTTACTGTGAAAAAGACAATTAAACGTGGAAAGCTGGTGTTTTCACTGCATTTAATTTTAACTGGAGGCTTTGAGACTCCATGAATCTCTTTCTTCTGTCACCCATCGTCCACTCTCTCCAACAGGTATTAAAAGTGTCAGGAAGGAAGTGAAAGGGTTTTAAGCCCTTACACCTTTTACTGAAAGATTCATCTTGATGTGATTGCTCCTGTCTGCGTGGGATGACCGAGTTGGAACCACAGGAAATTTGGTTTTCTTATCCTCAGTTTATTACAGGAGACCATCTTGGGGAGGTAGATAAAAGAGGTGGATGAAGTCAATGCCCCCCCAATCAAAAACACCCTGTCTTGTAATGAAGAGATAATAGGTTGGGTGCAGTTGATGCACACTGCGTGCAGCATTGGCTGAATTCCAGGATTCTTTCTTTCAAGTATTCAGGAAGGAAATTTTTTGTTGCAGAGTTTTGAATTTGTGGTAGCATTCCTTTTTGTTATTATGCTGAATTATAGACTCATAGACTGCTACTGCACTTTACATTTGAAATGCCTTTTCCTTAAAGACAAATTGCCTTAAAAATCACTGTCCGCTTTTCGAATCGCTGTTTCTGAACAGCCCCCTTGGCCACGCCCATTTTGGATGCTATGTCGATTTTTCTTGGGATGACCACTGGGTGATGGTGTTTTTTTTAAATCAGTTCCTGCACTCCCTTTTAAAGCAACTTTGTTGTATTTGCGGACATACTATGCCATCTTTTTTCGGTTCCCCCCATTTCTGCCGTTTCCCTGTCATAGTTTAAAGTGGCTCAGCTAAGTGTGAAAGGGGAAGACGATTGCAAAGCAACCGCTGAAGTGCAGACTGCTGAACCGCTGGAGCGACCACATGACCGTGGGAGGAGATAAGGCCATGCAAAATAAAAAAGCGGCTGCTCAAGAAAGTGCGGTAGCAGCTATCAATAGATATAGGTTCTATACCTAGTCCGACCCTTTCTTATCAACTGCCACTTAGAGTCTCAATAACTAATTCTAAAACATAGGAGGGAATGATAGAATCACAGAATGGTAACGTTGGAAGGGGCTTCTAAGGCCATCAAGTCCAACCCGCTGCTCCATGAAGGAATGCAAGTCAAAGGATATCTGCCGGGTAGCTGTCCAAATTTCTCTTGAATGCTTCCTGCATTGGAGCACTTGCCACCTCTTGAGATAATTGGTTCCATTGGCATACTGCTCTAACAGTTAGGAGGTTTTTTTCACAAAAGTCAGCTGAAAGCTGGTTTCTCTTAACTTGAACCCATTGTTATGTGCCCTACACTCTAGGATAAGAACCTAAGAACAGCTTTGCTGAAACAGGCCATAGCCCATCCAATCCAGCATTCTGTCTCGCACAGCGGCTCACCATTTGCTTCAGGGGATTCCCAAGCAGATGTCTTCACCTGCTTATGATTCCCTGCAAATGGCATTGAGAGACCTCCTGCCTCTCTCTCCAACCCAGAGGTTATTCTTGGGTATCCATAGTGATAACCATAGATGCCCTTGTTCTCCATGAACTTGTCCAATCCTTTCTTAAAGCTGCCGAGTGTGACAGCTGTCACCACTTCTTCTGGCAGCGAGTTCCCTAGGGCAATGATCCTCTGGGTGGAAAAAGTACTTTCTCTTATTGGTTTGAGTTCTAGCACCCAAAAGTTTCATGGAGTTCCCCTTAGTTTGATTGTTGTGCGATAGGGAAAACAGTTTTTCTCTTTGAGCTTTTTCCCATTGAGAACAGATCCTTCCCTCCTCTGTGTGGCACTCCTTCAAACATCTAAAAAGTGCTTATCATATCACACCTCTGTCTTCTTTTCTCTAGGCTGAACATGCCTAGTTCTTTTTTGTTGCCCTCCTCTGAACTTGTTCCATAAAATAGTAAAAATAATAATAAGCCCTGTGGCACAGTGGTTAAATGCCTGTACTGCAGGTAAAACTGTGCTCACGACCTGGGATTCAATCCCAGGTAGCAGCCAGCTCATGGTTGACTCAGCCTTTCATCCTTCCGAGGTCGGTAAAATGAGTCCCCACTTGCTTGGGGGGGGGCATGTGTAGACTATGTTACGTAATTAAACTGTAAACTGCCCAGAGACTACTTGAAGTGGTATGGGGAGGTATGTAAGCAGAACACTTTGTTTTGCTTTGCTAAAATAAATTAATACATAAATAATACTAATAAACTGGACATTGAGTCATGGCAACTGGACTTCTTTTCTTGAGAGGGGGGAACTGAAACACAATCTGTCTGCTACTTATCAACTGGCCCTTTCATCAATCCCCAAACAAATCAGAAGCATTTCACACCTCCACCAGCAAGATCATAGCTGACGACCCTACTTAATGTGTGCTGGGAAGGTTGCATATTTATTTTATTTAGTTATTTTAGAGTATTTTTACCTTCCCTTTCTCCTTGGAAAAGGACCCAAGGTGGCTCACAGTAATGTGGGATAGTATACAGTCCAGTACAATGAAGACATGTTCAGGTATTTGAGAACAAGGAATTGAGGGACATCTTACAGCATTAATAGACAACATTACATTAAAGCAACATGGTTATAAGTAGTTATAAACACAACGTCTATGTGAACCCATAGATTCATATAAAATACACATGGTAGTCCATCATTCAGGGAAAGCTTGCCTGAAGAGAAAGGTCTTTGCCTGTTTCTGGAAGGACAACAGAGATGAGGCCGTCCCTGCATAGGTGGGACCTCAGGCCGCTGTCCGCCGAATGAGCCTATTCAGACCAGGGTGATGTGAAATCAAGGTGAACTATAAAAGGGAGGACTCGCTACTAACTTTTCTCAGACTGACAAAACTGCTTGGACAGATAGTGAACAGAGATGGGCACAAAATAAATTCCATCTTGTTTTGTTTTTCATTTGAGGAGGGGGGATTGTATCATATGAATTTTTTAAAAAAAACTTCGCTCTGTTTTTTCATTTTTTGTTTACTGTAGTGTGTAGTGCTTGTACAACAATTGGGCGTGGGGAAACGGCAGGCTTTTAAAACTTTTAAAACTTTTTTTTTTTGCATCCCAAAGCCCCCCAAGCCAGCTGATTGGCACTTGGTTCGGCTGGCAAAAACAAAAATTTTTAAAGCTTGCCGTTTCCCCCCCAAGATTGGGGGGGGGGGGGGGGGGGGCTGTGGGCTTCCCCCCATAGGAATGTGTTGTTTCAATGCATTCCTATGGGAAACAAAAAATAGAACAGAATGGAAAGTTTCTGGTTTGTTTCATTTTGTTTTTCTGTGATATCAGAGAATCTTAGAGTTGGAAGAGACCTCAAGGGCCATCCAATCCAACCCCCTGCCATGCAGGAACACCCATCACAGTATTTCCGACAGATGGCCATCCAGCCTCTGCTTAAAAACCTCCAAAGAAGGAGACTCCACCACCCTCCGTGGCAGCATATTCCACTGCCAAACAGATCTAACCATTATGAAGGTCTTCGTTTTGTTAGGGAACGAAATGAAAAAGAAACAACAAAATGAAAAAAAATGTTTCATGCCCATCTCTAATAGTGAAACATTTTGATCTCTCAAGAAAAGAAGTTCAGTTGCCATGACTCAACTTCCAGATAAACTCACCTGGATTACTGAAAATCTTCACAGACAAATAAGAGCAAACATTTCATTAGTTACATGTGTGAACAAATCAGCAGCAAACAAGCTGACTGCTTCCAACAGACTGGAGAAAGAGAAAGGAAAGGCAAAAGCAAAGCAAAAGCAAAGTCTTCTGCTTATATACCCCCCATACCACTTCAAGAACTCTCTCTGGGTGGTTTACAGTTTTAATTATAGTAATGCAGGCTACACATTGCCACCCCCAGCAAGCTGGGTACTCATTTTACCGACCTCGGAAGGATGGAAGGCTGAGTCAACCTTGAACCGGCTGCTACCTGGGATTGAACTCCAGGTCATGAGCACAGTTTTACCTGCAGGACAGGCATTTAACCACTGCGCCACGAGGCAGGGCTTTCTTTAAATTCAGAGATAGAAAGAATGATTGTTTAAGGCTCAATAGACTGACAGTCACCCCAGCCCAGAAAGGTTCATCCCAGACACACAAACCACAGGAAGCAGGTGAGGTTGTAAAAACACCAACGTTTTTCAGATACTTGGCAAAATACATTCATTCATTTAAAATACAGTGGTACCCTGATTTAAGAGCAGCTTGACTTAAGAGCAATTCGACTTAAGAGTGGCAAACTGTTGGAGTTTTAACTGCCACCTTACAAATTTTATATATGCTCTGCTTGACTTACAAATATTGTTTTCATTCTTTTGATTTTTTTAAACTTATTTTTTTCAATTTTTAGATAGGTACCCTGACTTAAGAGTAGTTCGACTTAAGAGCATGCATTCGGAACGGATTAAATTCATAAGTTGAGGTACCACTGCATTTCTGTCCTGCTTTTCTCCTCAAGAACAACCACAACAAAACAACAACTCAAATCCATCATTTTAAGGCCAGACCCAGTGTGAAATACACATGATTCATTTTGTACCTCTCATGTTTCCCAAAGCAACATACAATAAAAGTCAATTTTAAAAAAACCTTAAAAGGAGGCGACTCCACCACCCTCCTTTGTGGCAGCATAACAGCTGTGAAAAAGGGAATGCACAGCGTTCCCCCCACCAAACCCTGACAGTCTATAACATTATAGTCTTAATAAAATAAAACATAGTATACTTGAAAGAAAACTTGAGATCCAGCAGAACCCAGTGCTTTTCCGGATACCAAAACCTGTCTTAGAAAAATAATTTTATATTCAAACATTCAACTTAGAAGCTTGTTTTCAGCAAAAACCATGATACATAAAACATGCCTGATAACAAAACAATACCTTGACCAGCAAAAACTCCTTCATAAAACAAAAAAGCAGAGCAACTAATCTTACACAGGAACAGTATGACTGGCTTTAAGCAAAGACCAGTAATTTGTGATTCCTCTATGCTACCTTTATACAAATTGCAGCCACAATCACTTGCACCTGTCCTGGCTGCTACAGCCTCAGAGTTTTTATTTAGATAGTTAACATCGCTGTGCGCTTGACCCACACACAAACTCTGAGTAGTTACACTCCTCTGTGAAAAAGGTATGTGCAACATTTTACTTATGCTTTTATACCTTTATTCAAGTATAAAAACTTGACAAAGCTCAGATTACAAGCATCAACATTTGGGAAATGGAAGTCAAGGAGTAGCAGCACTGTTTTGATTACACGCCAGACGTTCAAAGAGAGTAGAGCAAGCTGAAATTCACTTGGATACTATGAAGTCTGTGACTTGAGGTGCTACCACAAAGAAAGCCCCATCTCAGCGAAGACTTTTGGGGCTGGGAAAGGACGGCCACTGAGGAGAGCTCATGTTTTCCTTAAACATGGGTACTTGCGGCTGAAAAAAAGGGGCATAGTTTCTCCCGCATTCCAAATTTCAGACTGTGATTGGATCCAATCGGGAGACATTTGAAAGCCTCCTGTTGGATCAGGGGACTCAACAGACAGCCCGAGGGGACCAAAAGGGGACTGCTCAGGCACAAGGGGAAGGCAGAAACAGTCTAGCAGAACAATAAGACTTCAAGAAGTACAATCAGTCCTTACAGCTCAAAAGTGCACTATTGGCAGAACGGGGTGCCAAGGATCGTCAGTTTCATCAGACTCAAAATTTCCCCTAAGAATCATAGAATCATAGAGTTGGAAGAGACCTCAAGGGGTATCTAGTCCAACCCCCTGCCATGCAGGAACCCTCATCACAGTACTGTACTCCCGACCAATGGCCATCCAGCCTCTGCTTAAAAACCTCCAAAGAAGGAGACTCCACCACCCTCTTTTGTGGCAGCATATTCCATTGCCGAACAGCTCTGTCAGGAAGTTGTTCCTAATGTTTAAACTGAATCTCTTTTCCTGTAGTTTGAGCCCATTGCCCTCTGAAGCCATGGAAAACAAACCAGTCCCCTCTTCAATGTGACATCCTTTCAAATATTTAAACATAGCTATCATATCCCCCCTCAGCCTTCTTTTTGTAAGGCTAAACATTCCCAGCTCCCTAAGCCACTCCTCGTAAGACATTTCTTCCAGACCTTCAATCATCTTGGTCGCACTCCTTTAGACACATTCAAGATTGTCAACATCCTTTTTAAATTGAGGTGCACAGAACTGGATACAGTACTCCAGGTGGGGTCTGACCAGAGCAGAATAGAGTGGTGCTATCACTTCCCTTGATCTAGACACGATGCTTCTGTTGGTGCAACCAAGAATCACATTGGCTTTCTTGGCCACCATGTCATACTGCTGACTCATGTTCAATTTGTGGTCCATCCAGACTCCAGATCCCTTTCACAGGTACTATTTTCCAGCCAGGTGTCTCTCATCCTATATCTGTGCAATTCATTCTTTTTACCTAGATGCACCTCCCTACATTTCCCTCTGTTGAACCCCATTCTGTTAGCTTTGGCCCAGAACTCTAATCTGTCAAGGTCCTTTTGGATTTTCATCATATCCTCTAGGGCAGTGATAGTGAACCTATGGCACGGGTGCCAAAGGTGGCACTCAGAGCCCTTTCTGTGGGCACCCAACTTTGCCTCTTCATAGCCACCTGTATACAGGTTAAATTTCTGTAGTGGCACTTTGCAAAATAATTAGTGGGTTTTGAATTGCAGTTTGGGCACTCGGTCTCTAAAAGGTTCCCCAATCCCCACCACTGCTCTAGGGAATTAGCAACCCCTCCCAATTTGGTATCATCTGCAGATTTGATCAGCATACTCTCTATGCCTTCCTCCAAGTCATTAATAAAGATAGTTGTTGTGAGTTTTTCAGGCTGTTTGGCCGTGTTCTGGAAGTTTTTCTTCCTGACGTTTTGCCAGACTCTGTGGCTGGCATCTTCAGAGGACAAGGAGGTCAGGGAACTGGGAGTTCTCTCTGTGCTCTGGGTTATAAAGTGAGTGAGACTGTGGGTTTTTTTTAAGTAAAGGAAACTTGTCATATGCAGGAAAATAGGTGTTACTCATGTACAGTATTGTGATGAAGAAATTAAGAGGTTTCAATGCAATCAGGGGTAGCAATGATCCCTGATGGGTGTAATTAGCTGTTCTATTGTGCGAACTGATCACCTTTCTTTGTGGCTGTGTGGGGAATCATTGAGCTTTGACCTTTTGAATTCTACAGCATTTAGTACTAGAAGCATGTTGGGTTAAAATAAAGGTAAAATTATATTTCTGTCAGGCTAGTCCTGCTGAGTTCTGCTGGACCCTCAGATGTCAATAAAAGTCCAATGAGAGAGAAATCCTGAGACAAATACTGTGTTTATTAGGCCTAATAAAAGCAGTAGGTGAGCACCAAGCCAGAGACAGAGCAAAGATGTTCGACCCCGAGCACATGGAGTCCCCAACTTTTATTGATTCTTCCCCCCTCCCATCCCAGAACGGCGCCTGTCCAGAGATTGGCTGAAGGAAGTTTGAATTGTCCAATTGGGATAGTCCAGGGGTTGGCTAGGGGTGGCTCTGGGCAGTCCTTGGCAAGCTGGAGTCGGGGGTTCATGCAAATGCTGATGAGCCCAGGTGTTCCCTGATTAGGCCATCGGGGGGGGGGGGACACAATGGAAAGGGAAACAAGGCTTTGTTTGCTGAGCCTTGGTGCATTGCAGGGATTTGAAAGTCAATGGGGGTTGAGGAGCAGGATCAATGTGAGACAGGAAAACCAGTAGGATTATTCAAAGGGGGTCTGCCAGTTTCTTATGAGTCCAGAAAGGTGATAATGAAAGATTCCTCCAGGCGATGATCCAGCCGCTTGGGTAGTCAGAAAACAATCAACAGGTAGGCAAAGAGAGGAACAGTCACAATGGGGGGTAGGGGAGTCACAATGGAGTTGACAAAGCTGATCTGGAAAAAGTCCTTTGCTGCCAGACGGTGTCTTAGATGGGTGGGGAAGTGAAGAACAATGGTGTGCTTCAGGCGGTGATAACATCTGGCACATCTGTTGGGCACATCTGTTGGGCGGACGTGCCTGCTCCTGGTTTGAAGAAATTGAGTCTGGATGATCTTTTCCTCTAGTTAAGCTGGCGACCCCTCTTGCTGCCCAAAATGGTGACTCAGGTCCGGAAAGCAGAGAAATACAAGAACACACAGTCCCAAGTATCTAGTTTCAGTGAGATAGGATGTAGAGGAATAGGAAAGGCCAGGAAGGAATGAGGCAAAAGGAAAGAAGAAGAGAGAGAGAGAGATTGGCAGGATAGAGGAGGAGAGGTTGGCTCCGTGGAGGCAAGGTGGCTGGACCGTTGAATACTTGGGATTGATAGCTGAGAATCATTCCCTTGGCTGGTTGGAGCTGGGAGCAACCAACTTAGAGTTTGCCCAGTCTAAGCCATGCCTCAAGTTGCCTAGTTCGAGGTTTTGGGAATGGGCGAGGGCATTGGAAGGGTTAAATGGTGATGGAAGGCATGAGTTAAGGCCGAAGGGCTAGGGGCAAGGCTGGGGCCCCTTTAGGGAAGAAAGAGCAAGAGGCAGATTGAAAGAGAAAGGCAGAAGAGAAGTTAAAACATGCAGGCAAGGAAAGGGTTAATGCATTTTGGAGAAGGGAGAGGGAAGGGTTAAAATATTTTGGAGACAGGATGGGAAAGGGTTAACTCATTTTTGGAGGGGACACTGTATTGGGGCTCTTGGCTGCAGGCGGATAGTTCGCTTAGTTCGCTGAGAAAAGCAAGCGGTAAGCTTGCCCGTATAGAAATACACGGGAGCCGAGAAATCCCCATTGAGATACATTGAAACACCAGTCGGATGCAAAGCGGAAAGGGCCATTTAGCGGTTGTCTGATAAGTTGAGGGTTTCCCGCAGCGCCACCGTCTGGCTGTGATTAACTTGACGGTGATGGATGGCACTGAGGCAGCGAGGGCGCTGATTGGTCAGGACGCGCCAGAGGCTTATCTCGCCTCCCCGCTGTGCCACCGAGCCTCAGCGGTAATTTTCCCATTAAAAATGGATACATTTGGAGTAGGTGAGAATTTAAAGCTTCCGTTTGCCACCTTTCGGTTCGCAAGGCTTCTCATGGCCGCGGAAAAGGGGCGGCTCATGTTTTTTCCCAATATTTTGGGAACGGTTGGGAGTTTTTGAGCGGGAATAAAAGCATTGTGCTTATGACGATGTGAGCGCCATCTTGCTTGCACACACACACACACACACACACACACACACACACACACACACACATATTTGGGGTGCAAGCCAAGAACAGAACCTCTATCCTCCTAAGTGGAGATTGGAGAATATTTCACAATATTATTTAGTTTACTAATGTCTTACTTCATTGTTTGTTTTTGAACTTGTGCTGTGTGTGTGCCCTTGATCACACAGACACATTCCATTTAAATGGAACAGAAGAATTCAGAGAATTATTTTCATTTTATTCTCTGACTCCAACTACTACTAAACTATATTGTTTTTATTTACACCCCAATATCTTTCTGTGGGAGGCTGCTGCTGCTGCTTATATCAGCCTTACAATATTATATTGATTCATTACTCCAGTGTTTGTTTGTTTACTTACATACATACACTTGTTGTCTTGTGTGTGTCCAGTTGAACACACAGGCAGGCACATTCCCATTTCAGTGCATCAAGGTGATTTCAGAAAATTGTTTTCACTTTAGTCCCTGACTCCAACTACTACTAAACTATATTGTTTGTTTTTATTTATACCCCAATATCTTTCTGTGGGAAGCTGCTGCTGCTGCTGCTTATATCAGCCTTACAATATTATATTGATTCATCACTCCAGTGTTTGTTTGTTTACTTATATACATACACTTGTTGTCTTGTGTGTGTCCAGTTGAACACACAGGCAGGCACATTCCATTTCAGTGCATCAAGGTGAATTCAGAAATTAGAAACTTATACCAAGGGCCAGCAAGGCAACATTGAACGCTTGTACAAAAGAACACAGTGTGAGAGGAAGCTTGTGGGTCAAAAGGATAAGTTTATTAGAATTGCTTGTTACTTAACACAAATATGAAAAGAAAACATATTTCTAATACACTTTGAGAAATAAAAAAAATGAGGAGGGATGGCAGAGCCAGAGGGAAGGGCAGGGGGACCCCCACTAAAATAAATAGGGGCACATTTCTGAAGGAAGGCACAGGAAGTAGTTGTGCAGATAGTGATATTGCTGCCACTCCCTCTCCAAGCAGCAGCTGCACAACCAGCACGACTGTACCATCTTCTGTCACTGAGGGAAGCATGGATGACTGCATGCGAGCCCCAACGCCATCAGGCTTTGACATGGACACACACACACACACACGTTTATCAGGAGGAAGACGAGGACTTGGAATCAGAAACGGGCTCTTTGCATCTATATATCCCAGATTCTGAGGACCTGTTGGCAGGAACAGATGAAAGGCAGGCTTTAGGCAGTGATGGAAGGAGCAGCCCTCTTTCCACCCAGAGTACCACCAGTGACAGCAGCAGTCAATTGTCCCAGCAGGGCACAAGCCACACCACGACCAGCACAACAGCGGCAGGCAGTACCAGAGGGGGCAGTACTTTCCATAAGCCTCGCGGCTCTCTCTGGAAGAGATAACAGCCCGGAAGACTCAAGGCTTGTGGTGTGCAAGAAATGCGGGGTGGTCGTGCTCAGGGGGAATGACACCAAACACCTCTCCTCAAGTGCCTTGCGTAGCCACCTCCTGCGAAGGCACCCTGGGACACTGCCTGGAACAATGTCAGTCTCTGGTTCCTCAGGGAGGAAGAGAAGGGAAGCAGGCATGGGGAAGGACTCCATTGACAGCTCCACTGAGAGTGGGAAGAGGCAGGCCACTCTGCAGGAAGTGGTGCCGCTGTGTGGGAGTTTTGTCAGCCAGCGAAATAGGGCCAAGGCACAGGAGACCACCACTCGTGTGGTCGGTGAAATGGTGGCCATGAACGGGTTGCCCCTCTCCTTTGTGGAGTCATCAGGATTCAGGCACCTGATGAAGCACGTGGCTCCATGGTATGAGCCTCCTTCCCGGCGGACCTTCAGCAGGCGGGTGATTCCCTCCCTTTATGAGTCCGTCAGGGACATGGTCCAGGCCCTGCTGTAGGCGGCCAGAGGAAGGAATCATAGAATCATAGAATCATAGAGTTGGAAGAGACCTCAAGGGCCATCTAGTCCAACCCCCTGCCATGCAGGAACCCCCATCACAATATTTCTGGCAGATGGCCATCCAGCCTCTGCTTAAAAACCTCCAAAGAAGGAGACTCAACCCCCCTCTGCGGCAGCATATTCCACTGCCGAATAGCTCTAACTGTTCTTCCTAATGTTCAAATGGAATCTCTTTTCCTGTAGTTTGAAACCATTGCCCCGAGTCCTAGTCTCTGAAGCCATGGAAAACAAACCTGTTCCCTCTTCAATATGACATCCTTTCAAATATTTAAACATAGCTATCATATCCCTTCTCAGTCTTCTTTTAGAGAGGCTAAACATTCCCAATTCCCTAAGCCGTTCCTCATAAGACATTTCCTCCAGACCCTCAACCATCCTGGTAGCCCTCCTCTGCACCCGCTCGAGGTTGTCAACATCCTTTTTAAATTGAGGCGCACAGAACTGGACTATCACTTCCCTTGATCTAGACACTATGCTTCGGTTGATACAACCAAGAATCGAATTGGCTTTCCTGGCTGCCGCATCACACTGCTGACTCATGTTCAATTTGTGGTCCACCAAGACTCCCAGATCCCTTTCACAGGTACAGTCCTCCAGCCAAGTATCCCCCATCTTATATTTGTGCAATTTATTTTTTTTACCTAAATGTAGTACCCTACATTTCCCTCTGTTGAAATCCATTTCGTTAGCTTTGGCCCAGCACTCTA
Source organism: Phrynocephalus versicolor (assembly GCA_023846285.1). Taxonomy (NCBI): domain Eukaryota; kingdom Metazoa; phylum Chordata; class Lepidosauria; order Squamata; family Agamidae; genus Phrynocephalus; species Phrynocephalus versicolor. The sequence continues at coordinate 841,526 of JAHTLZ010000038.1, read as the reverse complement.
GTCTGTCAAGGTCTTTTTGGATTTTCATCCTATCCTCTAGGGAATTTGCAGCCCCTCCCAATTTGGTATCATCTGCAAATTTAATTAGCATACTCTCTATTCCCTCCTCCAAGTCGTTAATAAATATATAGAACAGCACTGGGCCCAGAACAGAACCCTGGGGCACCCCACTGGTCACGTCTCTTCAAGCTGAAGAAAGGCCATTTATGATCACCCTTTGGGTGCGATCAGTCAATCAATTACAAATCCACCTAACAGTAGCACTATCTATCCCACTTTCTACTAACTTCTTAGCAAGAATACCATGGGGAACCTTATCAAAGGCCTTACTAAAGTCCAGATAAACAATATCCACAGCATTCCCCTCATCCACTAGGCCTGTAATTCTATCAGAGAAAGAGATCAAATTAGTCTGGCATGACTTGTTTTTAAGAAACCCGTGTTGACTTCTTGTAATGACAGCATTGTTTGTTAAATATTTGCAGACTTCCTGTTTAATAATCTTCTCTAGGATCTTTCCAGGAATTGAAGTCAAACTGACTGGGCGGTAATTATTTGGGTCCTCTTTCTTTCCCTTTTTGAAGATGGGGACAACATTAGCCCTCCTCCAGTCGATAGGGACTTCCCCTCTTCTCCAGGACTTCTCAAAGATTATTGCCAATGGTTCTGAAATTACTTCTGCCAGTTCTTTTAATATCCTTGGGTGTAATTCATCTGGCCCAGGAGACTTACATTCATTTAATGTTTCCAGGTGTTCCTGTAGCAGCTCTCTACCTATTCTATGTTGTAATTCCCATCCTACCTCATCTAGTCTTTGTCCCAGTGGATCTCTTTCTTCCTTTTTGGAGAAAACAGAGGCAAAGAAGTTGTTGAATAATTCTGCCTTTTCCTTGTCTCCTGTTAGTAACTGGTTATCGCCACGCAGAGAGCCTATCATTTCCTTATTTTTCCTTTTGCTGAGGACATAACTAAAGAAACCCTTTTTATTATCTTTAATGTCTCTGGCAAGTCTAAGTTCGTTTTGCGCTTTAGCTTTTTTTACCATCCCCCTGCATATATTAGCTGTTTGCTTATATTCCTCTTTGGTGCATTTCCCATTTTTCCATTCCTTGTACTTGTTTTTCTTTATAGTTAGCTGAGTTGAAAGTTCTTTAGTAAACCATTGCGGTTTCTTTAGACCTCTCCTATATTTTCTTCTTGTTGGAACAGTTTTAAATTGTGCCTTTATTATCTCGCTTTTAAGATCCACTTCACTTCCGACCTCTGGATCGATGGGCACCACGGATAACTCTCTCTGACAGCTCATTGGTGGCAACCCAAGGAGGTCCTTGACACTAGGGCATCCCGTGACGAGCCACAGGGGGAGCCACAAGGGAGCACCCCAAGAGGGTACAGGGTGGTGCTTCTCCAGGCACAAAGCATGGAGGACAGTGCCAAAAGCATCCACATTGCTGAGGTCCTCCTGACAGCACTGCAAGATTGGGCACCCAAGGGGCAGGTCAGTCGCGGATTCATGGTTACTTACGCAGGCCGTAACATGATCAACGCGGTTGAAAGGGCAGGCCTCTAGGGCATCGTGTGCGCAGCACACAAACTGCACCTAGTGGCGGGCGATGCCATTGGGCTGGGTACACCAAAGGACTCCTGGTGTGAGGGGACCCTGGAGACCAAGGCCTTGCTGGACAAGTGCAGGAAAATAGTCGGACCCTTCTCACGCAGTGTTAAGGCATCCAGGATGATGCGTGAGAAGCAGGCGGAGATGGGCCAACCAGAGCACGTCCTGATCCACATCCTCAGCAACTACAACGCCAGCCTGGGAAACGTACTCCCCCTGGTAGATGCCCTTCGCCAATGCCTAGAGGCCAGTATCCGGGAAGAAGCCGATCTTCTCCCAGGCTGTTGACCGGCGTGGATACCCGCCTTAGCCCACTGAGGAGGGAAAAGGTGTACCAGATGTCATGCCTGTGTGACCCTCGCATCAAGGGTTCCCTGGTGGGCAGCACTGCAGACCTAAACTCCTGGAAGACAGAGCTATGCCGTCAAGTCCACAGGGCTGCCTCAAAGCAGCCCCAGGCGTTCCCGAGGATGCACGGAAGCCAGAGCAATGCAGAAGAGGAATCCTCACAAGGGTCCTCTTCCTCCTCTACTGCAGAAGCGTACACCCTGAGACCAGGTTCTGTACCAGCAGCCAACTACCTGGCCTCAGCCCTAGCCATGGCAGTCTCCTCCTCAGTGGAGGCAAGGGAGGAAGAAGAACCGGACCCCACTCGGACCATGGTGAGGGAGTACATGGCCAAGCCCCTCCAACCCCTCACCTTGGACCCACTCCACTACTGGGCCAGAAAGGCAGACATCTGGCCCGCTCTTTCGACTCTGGCATTGGACCTCTTGTCCATCCCACCCACCAGTGTCCAGAGTGTCTAGTGTTCCACATGGGAGATGTCCTGAGGCCGCGCCGCTCTCGTCTGGACCCGGAGACCATGGAAAGGTTGACTTTCATCCGGTTCAACCTTTCCACGTTGGGATTACCCCAACACTCCAAGACCTAGGCCCACAGTCGTTCTTCCACCAGTTCCTTCCAAACAGGCCTCCCTTGCTCTAACATGCAGTACCAGAGCAACACTTATGCCTGCCTGCCTGATTATGCCTGGTTCCCAGCTTGGCTTCCTCCCTGCAAGCCAAACTTCCTGCCAGCCTTCCTGCCTTCCTGCTTGCCTACCAGCCTACCTGCCTAACTGCCTGCTTGTCTGCCTGCCTGCCTTCCTGCATTCCCACTCAATTTGAAGGGTTCAATTACTGCCCAATTTTTATAGGCCTTGCCTGGCTCCAAACCAGGGAGGACCACTCAATGTGCCATTTGAAGGGAATCATACTCTATCTGTAGGCCCAATTTTTCTAGCCCTTGCCTGGCTCTGAACCAGGGAGGACCACTCAATGTTTATAATTTCGAACCGGACAAGACTGTTGGGGTTGCAGCTGTGTAACTTCCCCTGTGATCAAGGTATCTCCCCTGCCAGGTAACTAACTTCCCCTAACCCCCTAACCGTAACCCAATCTAAACAATGCCTGTATGCCTCCCATCCTAACATTCCACCAGCCCAACACAGTTATGCCTGGCTGTCTGCTCTGCGTCTATATGACTGCCTGCCCTGCCTGAATGCTTCACCTGCCTGCCTGCCTTCCACCTTTGTCTGCCTGAATGCCTGTAATTCCGCTGCGTGTATGGATCTAATAAGGGCTACATAAGTAGCCCTGTTTTTGTAGGGCTTCCCTGGTCTTTGTAGCAGCCCAGGAATATTTTTTTCTAGGGTCAGTGTAGGCCCAATATTTCCCCACTGGCCATGGCTGGTCTGAGTGTAGTACACCCTAATACCTGCCTTCCTCGATGCGTTCCTCCCTTCCCTGGGGTTTTGGAGCCACTCTGCTTACAAAGTGGTCGAGATGCACTTTACCACAACCTACCTCAAAGACTGATTAGCAGGGGCCTAGCTCTCCTTACAGCCTTAAAGAAATAGCCCTGTTCTCCTGCATCCACTCTGTCTCCTAGGTTGACGAAACTCGGTCTCCTGGAGTGGAGAAACTCTGCCTCCCAAGGCAGAAACAATCCTCCCTTCTGGCACTTTGGCTTTGTGCCTTCCCTAGCCTGGGTGGGTACCCTGCAAGCCTGCCTTCCTACCTGTAAGCCAGACTGCCTGCTTCCCTGCCTGCCTGGCTACCTGCCCGCCCCTCTGCCTACCTGCCTGCCTGTCAGGCTCCCGGGACTCCCGCCTTGGAGGAGGCCTTCCAGGTGCTTCTCCTTCAGCCTATCAGTGGTTCAGTGCTTCAAGTTCAGCCTCCGAGCCGACATGTGCCCTGTCGGCCACTCTCCTCGACTTCCCCAGGCAGCAACCCCGGCTGCCCCCGACTCTAGGCAGAACATCATTTGAGTAGACCAACTTTAACAGGCACAGTCATCATCAACTATTTGGTTTAGAATTGGGGTACTCTGTCCTCCAACATGGGGGGGGTCACTCCCACCAGTTACAGTCCAGGTTGGGAAATCCCTTTGCAGAAGGAGGGCAGATTCCTTCAAACTAGCATTCTGGCTTCCAAAGGCGGAAGAAACAATCCCTCCCTAACATTTGCACTCTGGCTTCGTGGCTTTCCTGGGTGGACTGTGTCTCCACTGGGTAGGCAAAATTCTGGCTTTGTGGCCTCCCAAACCCTGGCTTTGTGGCCTCCCAAACTCTGGCTTCGTGGCTTTGATTGGTGGACTGTCACGAATCGGGCTCAGCTGCCTGGACCCAACCGTTCTAGGCAGTATGTCCAACCCTGCCGCCACCCGTCCTTCCTGCTCTCTGAATGGCTGACTTTGCCCATCAGTTCTTGAAAAACCATTGGTCCCTTTTTAGCTGGCAGTCCCGTGGGGGGGGGGGTCCTTCCCAGCTGGCCCTTCTTGCAATTAGGGCCCAAATGAAAAAATTACAGGGTTAGGGATAGGGATAGGGTTAGGGTTAGGCCACTTCTGGCGACACGGCAGGGAAGCTGGATGGGGTGGAGGGCAGCGGAGTGTCTCTACCCTGGAGATGGGCCTCGAGAAGCGCAATCTGGTTGTGGTCAAGGAGAGAGAAGGTCTACTCTAGTGGCTTCTTTGTCGCATGTGTGGACTCCGTGTCTCCACTGGGTTGGTGGAATTGGTCTCCTCTCCTTCCTTGAACCTTCTATTTCTCTTTCTAGACCCCTATTTCTATTTATCTTTCTATTTGTCTATCTATTTCCATTTCTATTTCTATTTCAAGTACCCTATCCTCTAGTACCCTATCTATCCTTCCTTTTAGTACCCTAGTATCCTCCAACTTTCTATTTCTCTTTCTCCTCCCTGGAACCTTCGCTGAGAGATAAAAGTACCAGGCTGGAAAGAATCCCTCCCCGTTGTTCCCCGCCGTTCTGGCTTCGTGGCTTTTCCGCATGCATGTGTGGAACTGGTTTGGTGGAACTGGTCTCCTGGGTAGTGAAAACTGGCCTCCGAAGTAGGGCCTGAAGGAATCCCTCCCTGTTGTTCCCCACCATTCTGGCTTTGTGGCTTTGCTGTAAGCAGACAAGAGCAGCTGAAGGTGGGCCCACATGTCCGGATCATGCTGAGCGGGAGGGAAGCCTCCGCCCGCAGCCACCTGAGACAACACCGAGGCCACTTCCAACGACACGGCAGGGAAGCCGGATGAGGTGGAGGGCAGCGGACGGTCTCTGCCCTGGAGATGGGCCTCGAAATGCACAACATGGTCAAGGAGTGAGAAGGTCTACTCAGTTCACTCAATGAGCGAACCGGTCTCCTTGGGATACTCCAACTGGCAATTATTCCCCGAGAGATTGAGGGGAACTCATCCGGATGAATTTGGGGGAGGGGGAGCATCTGAATCTCTGGCCGCTGGGCAGTCAAAAATCTGGCTTGGTGGCCTCCAAAATAGGGGCTGAAAGAATCCCTCCCCGTTGTTCCCCAACGTTCTGGCTTCGTGGCTTCTTTTCCACGTGCATGCGTGGACTCTGTCTCCAATGGGTTGGTGGAACTGTTCTCCTGGGTAGTGAAAACTGGCCTCCAAAGTAGGGGCTGAAGGAATCCCTCCCTGTTGTTCCCCGCCGTTCTGGCTTCTTTGCTGCATGTGTGGACTCTGCATCTCCACTGGGTTGGCGGAAGTGGTCTCCTGGGTATTGAAAACTGGCCTCCAAAGTAGTCGGCTGAAAGAATCCCTCCCCATTGTTCCCCGCCGTTCTGGCGTGCATGCGTGGACTCTGTGTCTCCACTGGGTTGGTGGTACTATTCTCCTGGGTAGTCAAAACTGGCCTCCAAAGAAGGCAGCTGAAAGAATCCCTCCCCGTTGTTCCCCGCCGTTCAGGCTTTGTGGCTTTTCCGCGTGCATGCGTGGACTCTGTCTCCACTGGGTTGGTGGAACTGGTCTCCTCCTTGAAAGCTTTATTGAGAGAGAAAAGTACCAGGCCAGAAAGAATCCCTCCCCCTTGTTCCCCGCCATTCTGGCTTTGTGGCTTCTTTGCCGCATGCATGCGTGGACTCTGTGTCTCCACTGGTTTGGTGGAAGTGGTCTCCTGGGTAGTGAAAACTGGCCTCCAAAGTAGGGGCTGAAAGAATCCCTCCCCGTTGTTCCCCACCGTTCTGGCTTCGTGGCTTTTCCGCGTGCATGCGTGGACTCTGTGTCTCCACTGGGTTTGTGGAACTGGTCTCCTGGATATGAAAACTGGCCTCCAAAGTAGGGGCTGAAGGAATCCCTCCCTGTTGTTCCCTGCCGTTCTGGCTTCTTTGCTGCATGTGTGGACTCTGTGTCTCCACTAGGTTGGTGGTGGAAGTGGTATCCTGGGTATTGAAAACTGGCCTCCAAAGTAGGCGGCTGAAAGAATCCCTCCCCGTTGTTCCACGCTGTTCCGGCTTCGTGGCTTCTTTTCCGCGTGCATGCATGGACTCTGTGTCTCCACTGGGTTGGTGGAACTGGTCTCCTGGATATGAAAACTGGCCTCCAAAGTAGGGGCTGAAAGAATCCCTCCCCATTGTTCCCCACCGTTCTGGCTTTGTGGCTTTAAGCAGACAAGAGCAGCAGAAGGTGGGCCCACATGTCCTCCGGATCATGCTGAGCAGGTGGGAAGCCTCCACCCGCGGCCGCCTGAGAGAACACCAAGACCACTTCCATGAGTGAACCGGGCTCCTCAGGACACTCCAACAGTGGCGAATGGCGATGATTCCCCGAGATATTGAGGGGAACTCATCCGGATGAGTGTGTGTGTGTGTGGGGGGAAGCATCTGAATCTCTGACCACTAGTTGACCAGGGTGGCATTTGCTTGGCTTTACAAGGAGTGTCATGGGGAGGGGACATTGAGAGGAGTAGAGTAGACCCTCATCCAGATTTGGGGGAGGAATGGAATACTGTGTCTCCTGCTGCCTCTGAGAGGTAGAGGGGAAATGGCATGGATTAAAGGCTTCAATTAAAAAAAAAAAGGATAATAGGCAGCCAGACCAAGTAGGGTGGCCGCCGGTTCAGTCAGCGTTGACCAAGAGAAAAGAAAAGAATATTGCATTTTGCCCCCTTTGTTTGTTTTATTGCATAGGATGCAGTCTTATGCTATGATATATTAATTAAATATATTATTCATCACCCAGTTTAAAGTGTTTTCCGCCTGCTCTGGGTCATTGCGGGACACCCCCATGCTCGGGGAAGGCAAATCGCACTAAATCGCGGTAGAAACGACAAACGACGAACGAAACGTCAAAACGACAAATTTTCAAAAAAATTCGCAACAAACGGAAACGGAACGAAACGGACCCGTTCCGACAAATGAAAAATTGAAACGTCATTTTTTCTGGTTGTGCCCATCTCTAGTTGAAACAACCAAATAAAACACAATGCAACAATCAAAATGCAAAATGTAAAGTAATGCATATGGGGCAAAAAATCAAAACTTTATCTCTCAACTCATGGGCTCTGAGTTATCCGTGACAGATCAGGAGAGAGATCTTGGTGTGTTGGTGGACAGCTCCATGAAGGTGTCTCCCCAATGTGTGGCAGCGGTGAAGAAGGCCAATTCCATGCTAGGGATTATCAAAAAGGGGATAGAAAATAAAACAGCCAACATTATAATGCCATTATACAAAACAATAGTAAGGCCCCACCTGGAGTATTGTGTACAATTCTGGTCACCGCATCTCAAGAAAGACATAGTGGAACTGGAAAAGATGCAGAAGAGAGCGACCAAAATGAATAGTGTACTGAGGGACCTCACTTATAAAGAAAGGATAAACAGGCATGTCCAAACTTTGGCCCTCCAGATGTTTTGGACCACAACTCCCACAGTCCTTTGCCATTGACAACCTAAGCTTAGAATTCTGGGAGTTGTGGTCCAAAACATCATAGAATCATAGAATCATAGAATCACAGAGTTGGAAGAGACCTCAAGGGCCATCTAGTCCAACCCCCTGCCATGCAGGAACCCCATCACAGTATTTCTGACAGAGGGCTATCCAGCCTCTGCTTAGAAACCTCCCAAGAAGGAGACTCCACCACCCTCCTTTGCAGCAGCATCTTCCACTGTCGAACAGCTCTAACTGTCATGAAATTCTTCCTAATGTTTAAATCGAACATCTTTTCCTATAGTTTGAAACCATTGCCGTGAGTTCTATTCTCTGAAGCCATGTAAAACAAACCTGTTCCCTCTTCAATATGACATCCTTTCAAATATTTAAACATAGCTATCATATCCCCCCTCAGCCTTCTTTTCGAAAGGCTAAACATTCTCAGCTCCCTAAGCCGTTCTTCATATGACATTTCTTCCAGACCTTCAACCATCCTGGTCGCCCTCCTCTGCACCCGCTCGAGGTTGTCAACAACCTTTTTAAATTGAGGCGCACAGAACTGGACACAGTACTCCAGGTGGGGTCTGACCAGAGCAGAATAGAGTGGCACTATCACTTCCCTTGATCTAGACACGATGCTTCTGTTGGTGCAACCAATAATCGCATTGGCTTTTCTAGCTGCCGCATCACACTGCTGGCTCATATTCAGTTTGTGGTCCACCAAAACTCCCAAATCCCTTTCACAGGTGCTATTCTCTAGCCAAGTGTCCCCCATCCTATATCCCTGCAATTCATTCTTTTTACCTAGATGTAGCACCCTACATTTCCCTCTGTTGAAATCCATTCCATTAGCTTTGGCCCAACACCCTAATCTGTCAAGGTCTTTTTGGATTTTCATCCTATCCTCTAGGGAATTAGCAACCCCTCCCAATTTGGTATCATCTGAAAATTTAATTAGCATACTCTCTATTCCTTCCTCTAAGTCATTAATAAAGATATTTGGACATGCCTGGGCTAAGACATTACGGGCTCTTCAGTTTGATAAAAGGCACCTGAGGGAAGGATATGACTGAGACATATCCAAAATAATGCAGGGCATGAGTAAAGTGGATAGAGGGTTCTCCCTCTCACAAAATACCAGAACTAGGGGACATCCACTCAGACTGAGGATTGGGAGAATGAGAACAGAGAAAAGAAAATAGTTTTTTTACCCAGTGTGTTGTGAGTCTGTGAAACTCCCTGCCACAGGGCTTGTTCAGCCAAGGTTCCTGTTCCTTCCTCAAGTTAGTGGGGAGCATTCTACATAAGAACATAAGAACATAAGAACATAAGAAGAGCCATGCTGGATCAGGCCAAAGGCCCATCTAGTCCAGCTTCCTGTATCTCACAGTGGCCCCACCAGCTGCGTTTGGGAGCACATGAGACTAGATATCTGTCTCCTGATACCAGTCCCCTGCATCTTGCCCTTGAAGTACCCTGGTTTTAAGCCTGGAGATTACACAGCTCCATCATAGTTTGTAACCTGTGATGGACTTTTCCTCCAGGAATCTGTCCAATCCCCTTTTGAAGGCATCCAGGCCAGGTGCCATCACCACATCCTGTGGCAGGGAGTTCCACAGACTAACAATGCGCTGGGTGAAAAAAATATTTTCTTTTGTCTGTTCTTACTCTCCCAGCCCTCAATTTGAGTGGATGTCCCCTAGTTCTGGTATTTTGGGAGAGGGAGAAGAGCTTCCCTCTATCCACTTTACTCATGCCCTGCATTATTTTGTACGTCTCAGTCATATCCCCCCTCAGGCACCTTTTTTCCAGACTAAAGCGCCCCAAATGTTTTAGCCTTTCCTCATAAGGGAGGTGCCCCAGCCCTGTAATCATTTTGGTCGCTCTCTTCTGCACCTTTTCCAGTTCCACTATGTCTTTCTTGAGATGCGGTGACCAGAATTGTACACAATACTCCAGGTGCGGCCTTACTATTGTTTTGTACAATGGCATTATAATGTTGGTTGTTTTATTTTCAATCCCCTTTTTGATAATCCCTAGCATGGAATTGGCCTTCTTCACCGCTGCCACACATTGGGGAGACACCTTCATGGAGCTGTCCACCAACACACCAAGATCTCTTTCTTGATCTGTCACGGATAACTCAGAGCCCATGAGTTGATAGATAAAGTTTTGATTTTTTGCCCCAATATGCATTACTTTACATTTGGCTACATTAAAATGCATTTGCCATTTCGTAGCCCATTCCCCCAGTTTGGAGAGATCCTTCTGGAGCTCTTCACAATCTTCTCTGGTTTTTACCACACGGAAAAGTTTTGTGTCATCTGCAAACTTGGCCACCTCACTGCTTATCCCTGTCTCCAGGTTATTTATGAACAGAATGAAAAGCATCGGTCCCAGGACAGATCCCTGGGGCACACCGCTTTTCACTTCTCTCCATTGTGAAAATTTCCCATTGACACCTACTCTTTGTTTCCTGGATCTCAACCAGTTCTCAATCCATAAGAGGACCTGCCCTCTTATCCCCTGACTGTGCAATTTTCTCAGCAGTCTCTGGTGAGGGACTGTGTCAAAAGCCTTTTGAAAATCCAGATAGACTATATCCACCGGTTCACTCAAATCTACATGCCTGTTGACCTTTTCAAAAAATTCTAAAAGATTTGTCAGACAAGACTTACCCTTGCAGAAGCCATGCTGATTTTCTCTCAGCAAGGTTTGTTCTTCTATGTGTTTTAAGATTTTCTCTTGGATGAGACTTTCCACCATCTTCCCTGGAACAGATGTAAGGCTAACTAGCCTGTAGTTTCCCAGGTCCCCCCTCATTCCTTTTTTAAAAATTGGTGTGACATCTGCTATCCTCCAGTCCCCCGGCACTGTGGCCGTTTTAAGAGACAAGTTGCATTCTAGCCTCACAGCTTTCCCCAGGTAAGTCACAGTCAGGCGTTTGTCAGGCAGAGCTTCACCACGGAGAATTATGGCATTTGTTGCCCCGAGAATCCAAGCATCCCGTCTCTACTGAAACTGGAAATGCAGCGAAACTGTTCTGGTTTATAATGAGAAATATAAAAGATGCCTAATCAACTGGAGGGGAAGAGTCCAGCAACTTGAATAAGTTCTGCAAAGTTTGGACTCACAAAGTTTTGCTACCACAAAATCAGACTCAGCAATGTGGACTGGTGTGGACATCCATCTCCTGGGGGGTGAGGATCTGTCCACCACCACCCCACCCCAGCAAAGTCACAGCCCTCCAGGGCTTCAGGCTTCCTAAAGTGGCTGGAAACCTATATACTATAGCGTCCTCCCTACGACACAAGCCAGATTTTATAGCCAATGTGATATGCCAATATCTGCAATCTTTCCAGCCAGGTTAAGTATTTATAGAAACATTTTCTTCCTTGGCAGTGCTTATGGTTAAGCACTACATCTAATTTCCTCTGGAGAAATGGGCTGAAGACACCAAGGAAATAAAAATGTCAGCATAACTAATAATAAACAGAAATGTAGGCTTGAACATCTTAAAACCTTCCTCTGAGTCCTGGTAGTAGCCTTATTTTCTCAATGGGATCCTTTAAACCCATATCTTAGAGACTCAAGTTACTTTCCTGACAAATTTCTTTTAAGCTGGCTGACACCCTTAACTTGCTTCAACAAATTCTACTGATGAGCCTGGCAGGATCTGACCATAGCTTCCCCCACTTTTTAAGCTGGTTAGATGTTCACGGGAAGTTGTCAGCCCAATTCATTTTTCTCATATGCAGTCTGTATGTTAGGGATGGGCATTTTGTTTCAGAACCAGTAGGTTACAAAATGAACCACACGAGCCCAGGTGGTCCTTGGAACTGGCTAATAGAAACAGATCCAATTGCTTTATTTTTCTCTATCTCACACAGGGTTAAAATCCAACGAGGAAGCATGCTGCAATATCTTCTGTGCTAGATCTGTGATGCTGGCCAATCCGGAGCTGTGCAGGGACAGGCATCATCCCACCTTCCTCTCTAATTGGCCAACAGCATGAAGCAGGAAAGATGACATCCTTACAAAAACTCTGGCCCTTTCATCGATCCCCAGACAAATCAGAAACACTTCACACTCTGTCACCAAGGCCATGGCTAATGATCCATTCTTAATGGGTTGGACTTTCTCATACCACAGGACACTGTCCACCTAATGAGCCTATTCAGACCTGGCTGGTGTGATCCTAAGGAACTACAGGAAAAGAGATTCCATTTGAACATTCGGAAGAACTTCATGACAGTTAGAGCTCTCCGGCAGTGGAACATGCTGCCACAAAGAGTGGTGGAGTCTCCTTCTTTGGAGGTTTTTAAGCAAAGGCTGGATGGACATCTGTTGGAAATATTGTGATGGGGTTCCTGCATGGCGGGGGTTGGACTAGATGGCCCTTGAGGTCTCTTCCAACACTATGATTCTATGATTCTAACTATAAATTCAAAGCCTCGCACCAACTTTCATAAGACTGACGAAGCTGCTTGGATGGTGGATAAACATTTCAGTTTCAAAAGAAATGAAGTCCAGTTGCCATGACTCAGCTTCCAGACTGTCTGCTTGTAGACAGACAGCAAAGATGGGATCATCCTGGTATCCAGTGGGAGGGAGTTCCAAAGTCTTGGAGCCTCAGCACAGAAAGCTCTGTCCCGTGTCCCTACCAAATGCAACTCTGAAGGTAGTAGGCCTGAGAGAAAGGCCTCCCTTGGTGAGCTGAGCACCTGGGCAGATTCATAAAGGGCAACACATTCCTTGAGATAGCTTCATAACCAGCATTTGAATTTCATCAACAACAGATGCTCAGGGGACTGGAGGAGAGCCACTGTGATGGGGCCAGGATAGCATGATTGTAGAAGAGGCAAAGAATGAAACAAGCTGAGCAAAGTCCAGAGAAAGTGTTATCATATACTGTCACTGCAGGACTTGGTTCCTTTTGTTCTGAAATGAAGGAAAAGACCTCATGGAGCTGGCATCAATAGAATCATAGAATCATAGAGTTGGAAGAGACCTCAACGGCCATCCAGTCCAACCCCCTGCCATGCTGGAACCCCCCATCAAAGTCCTCCTGACAGACAGCCATCCAGCCTCTGCTTAAAAACCTCCAAAGAAGGAGACTCCACCACCCTCTGTGGCAGCATATTCCACTGCCGAATAGCTCTAACCATCATGAAGTTCTTCCTAATGTTCAAATGGAATCTCTTTCCCTGTAGTTTGAAACCATTGCCCCAAGTCCTAGTCTCTGAAGCCATGGGAAAAAAACCTGTTCCCTCTTCAATATGACATCCTTTCAAATATTTAAACATAGCTATCATATCCCCTCTCAGCCTTCTTTTTGAAAGGCTAAACATTCCCAGCTCCCTAAGACACTCCCTGTAAGACATTTCTTCCAGACCTTTAACCATCTTGGTCACCCTTCTCTGGGCCCGTTCAAGGTTGTCAACATCATTTTTAAATTGAGATGTGCAGAAAAATGAACACAGGACTCCAGGTGGGGTCTGACCAGAGCAGAATAGAGTGGTACTATCACTTCCCTGGATCCAGACACTATGGTTCTGTAGATGCAACCAAGAATCGCATTGGCTTTCTTGGCTGCTGCATCACGCTGCTGACTCATGATCAATTTGTCATCGACCAAGACTCCCAAATCCCTTTCACAGGTAATATTTTCCAGGCAGGTATTGTAGAGGACACAGCAAAAAGGAAAAAAACATGTGTGTGTGTGTGTGTGTGTGTGTGTGTGTGTGTGTGTGTGTGTGT
>JAHTLZ010000038.1:762026-818975 GCA_023846285.1 Phrynocephalus versicolor | reverse complement strand
CGGCGGCGGCCCCCTATTCCCACTTCCCGACCCCACCGGTGCCCCGCCGGAGCCGCCAAGGCAAACAGCGCGGCTCGGGAGCCAAAGTTGGCCGCGGCGCTCTGCTCGGTTCCGCGATCCCCGCAACCTCCGGGCAGGCGCCGCCGCTTTCCCTCCGGCCGAAGACAAGTGCTTGATGCAACGGGGGGGGTACACAAATGAAAAGTGACGCTGCCGAGACCCCCGCCATGCCCAGAGGCGCCACGCAGGCCGCTCCGGGAAAACTTTCCCGAGCTCCACAAGGCGCGGATCAGAACAAACACTCCTGACACCGGCCAGATCCAAGCCCCTCACCCGAACGGCGCCGCGCTCCCGACAGTCTTTGCAGCAGTCGGTGGGGAGGGGGTGGGGGGAAGACTACCACAGGCCGGCAGGCTTGGCAGCCGCGCCAGGAAGAAGGAAGTCGTAAGGCTGGGCAGGAAACGGAGGGGCGGGCGGGGTAAGAAACTACGTTCTCCAGCATGCAAAGGGGCCTCCCATTTCACCTCCTCTCCCCGCCCCGCCCCTCCGGGCGGACCGGTGCCGATTGATCCACGGACCGGCACCGGTCCGCGGCCCGGGGGTTGGGGAACACTGTTCTAAGGTACCGTGTCATCAGGTCTTTTTTTACTCGGTTTAGGAGTCGGTGTTGTTTTGTTTTTGTTTTTCGAACTTTTTCATGCAGGAAATATAAATTCTTCACAAAAGCAAACACCACAACAAACTCTACAGTGTTGTTGCGTAGGATAGGGAATAGCCTGTAGAAAAAGGAAGGATTTTGTGCTTCTTTCAAACATACTAATTCCTAGCCAGTACAGTACTGTGCAGTATCCTGCACAGGACAGGCCGTTTTCCCCCTACACAGAAGATAACACAACAAGAACATATCCATTACATCCACCATCAAGTCAGTGGCATTTGTTAGGGGGGAGATTTTGCAGAAAGAGGAACAGAAAGGGAGAAAGACAGAGAGAGAGAGAGAGAGAGAGAGAGAGAGAGAGAGAGAGAGATTATTCTCATTTCATAGAGAGTGATTCACATACCCACTGACAACCTCAAGATAACCCAGTGGTTGGAATGGTGCTTCCAGCTCCACAGGTTATGGAGCAAAATGCTGCTGCTTACTTTCTCATGGTGCAGTGGTTAAATGCCTCTGCTGCAGCTATAACTGTGCTCACAGCCTGCGGTTCATTTGCAAGTGGCTGGTTCATGGTTGATTCAGAATTCTGTCCTTCCGAGGTCAGCAAAATGAGTATCCAGCTTCCTGAGGAGGCAAGGTGTAGCCTGCATAATTAAGTTGTAAACTGCCCAGAGAGTACTTTAAGTATTATGGGGTGGTATATAAACATAAGACTTTTTATTTAATTCATTTTTAACCGGTGGATATAGTCTATCTTCCTTTCCGGAAGGCTTTTGACACAGTCCCTCACCAAAGACTGCTGAAAAAATTGCACACTCATGGGATAAGAGGGCAGGTCCTCTTTGGGAATGAGAATTGATTGAGATCCAGGAAACAGAGAGTAGGTGTCAATGGGCAGTTTTCACAATGGAGAGAGGTGAAAAGTGGTGTGCCTCAGGGATCTGTCCTGGGACCTGTGCTTTTCAATCTGTTCATAAATGACCTGGAAACAGGGATAAGCAATGAGGTGACCAAGTTTGCAGATGACATGAAACTTTTCTGTGTGGTAAAAACCAGAGAAGATTGTGAAGAGCTCCAGAAGGATCTCTCCAAACTGGGGGAATGGGCTGCGAAATGGCAAATGTGTTTCATTGTAGCAAAAATGTAAAGTAATGCATATTGGGGCAAAAATCAAGACTGTATCTATCAACTCATGGTCTCTGAGTTATCCATGATGGATCAGAAAAGAGATCTTGGTGTGTTGGTGGGCAGCTCCATGAAGGTGTCTACCCAATGTGTGGCAGTGGTGAAGAAGGCCAATTCCATGCTAGGGATTATCAAAAAGGGGACTGAAAATAAAACAGCCAACATTATAATGCCATTGTACAAAACAATAGTAAGGCCGCACCTGGAGTATTGTGTACAATTCTGGTCACCGCATCTCAAGAAAGACATAGTGGAACTGGAAAAGGTGCAGAAGAGAGCGACCAAAATGATTACTGGGCTGGGGCACCTCCCTTATGAGGAAAGACTAAAACATTTGGGTCATTTTAGTCTGGAAAAAAGGCGCCTGAGGGGGGATATGATTGAGATGAACAAAATAATGCAGGGCAGGAGTAAAGTGGATAGAGGGACACTCTTCTCCCTCTCACAAAATACCGGAACTAGGGGACATCCACTCAAATTGAGGGTTGGGGAAGTGAGAACAGACAAAAGCAAACGTTTTTGACCCAGCATGCTGTTAGTCTGTGGAACTCCCTGCCACAGGATGCGGTGATGGCATCTGGCCTGGATGCCTTCAAAAGGGTATTGGACAGATTCCTGGAGGAAAAGTCCATCACAGGTTACAAATCATGATGGAGATGTGTAATCACCAGGCTTAAAAAATTACAGGGTTCCTCTAAGGGCCAGGTGCAGGGGAGTGCTATCAGGAGACAGATCTCTAGTCTCGTGCGCTCCCAGAGGCATCTGGTGGGACCACTTTGGGATACAGGAAGCTGGACTAGATGGGCCTGTGGCCTGATCCAGCATGCCCCTCCTCTGTAGAACTCTTTTCAAGGTTGCTGTCCTATATCCCCCTCAGTCTTCTCAAGGCTAAATAGGCACAGATGGGGTTCAATGTTTCTCAAGTAACCTTGCCTAGGAAGTTGGCTGGGGTGGTTTTTAATCTCTTCCAAGAGGATATCTCTATACGGAACCTGTGGCCAAAGGGCAGGCCCTTGTGATGTCAAAGAGGTAGTCCAGCCCAGGCCACTATGGTGATGGTGAGGGAGTACCACATCTGGACCAGCTGACTGGGAACAAGATGTACCGCTCCCTGGCATGAGCAGCAAGGATGGCATTTTCTGGACTGCACATACTGTATTCTCAACTCTGATAGTTCTACTTTACAAGCACCTTATCCAGTGTGGCTCACCTGGGAGAAAGGCCCTCATTAGGAGGTTTGAGGCTTTGCTAGGTCTCCATGTGGAAGATGGCCTATGTAGTCAGCAATTAAATAAACTGGATCAGAGAAGTTACTCAGTGAAGCAGCAATATTTACAGTAAAATTCCAGTGTCCGCTGGGGATTGGTTCCAAGCCTTCACGTGGATAACGAAAACCTGGGATAAAAGAGAACACCAACCCCCCCCCCCCCAAAAAAACCTGCTGTTTTGTGACAGTAGCTTGCCTTACGGGGGCTGTTTGTTACAATAGCTCGCTTTACGGCTGCTTTTTTACAACAGTAGCTTGCTTTACAGCTGCTGTTTTTAACAGTAGCTTGCCTTGTGGCTGCTGAATTATTTAATTTTTTCTTCTGCCAACCATGGATAACTGAAAGTGGTTAATGAACTAGTGGATATTGGGAGTTTTTAATGCTGCAGCACCCACCGGCTGCAAAAGTTCCTCTCTCCAAACTCCTATGGAAGAGACAAAAGAGTACACTTTCTGTTTCACCCATTCTAATTTTTTTAGCAATTAAACCACACACACCCTGTCTCTATTCCCCATGTACAATCTATCTGGTCTTGGAATTCCTTTGTTCGTCAGTTGGTGGTCGTACCAGCCTTCGTCCATCTTAAGAAGGCACGTGGTTTAAAAAAAGTTCATCCTGCAATTCAGCTTCTTTGTTCAACAACATCTGTCTTTGCACCAGACACAAGCATTCTGTTTATGCTCAGAGTACATTATGTAAAATGTGAAAATAACATATCTCCATTTCTCACATCCATTCAGAACGAAAGCTCCCAGGTAGCACTGGGACAGGAATTTGGCTTAGCTAAACTTCAAAGAGATTTAGGCCTTTCTCCTAGGCAAGCCACACTGGAGTGCTTATAAGGTGCTTGTAAGGTAGATAGAACTCCCAAAAGGGAGACTTGTGGTATTTCTTGCCCAGAAAATCCACAAATCCCCACCCCTACTGAGGGGCATATACCCACTGCCTCTCATCGCAATTCCTCATCCTTGCATCTCAGTTGTGGGTGCACCTACCTTGTGCAAATTCAACACACCTACAAAAATATTCACAAACAGCCCTGGATCATCTTGAAATGGGTGTCCAAACTTTAAGGATCCATGAATCACAGAATCGTACCCATCACTCCATGCAGGAATGCAATTTAAAGGATGTCTGCCAGGTGACTGTCCAGATTTCTCTTGAATGCCTCCAGTGTGGGAGCGCTCATTGCCTCTTGAGGTCCTTGGTTCCCTTGATACACTGCTCTAACGGTTAGGAAGTTTTTCCTCATATTCAGCTGGAAGCCGGTTTCTCTTAACTTGAGCATGCCCTACACTCTGGGATCATTGAGAACAGATCCTGCCCCTCCTCACAGGCATAGCGAGGGCTTCCAGAGCCCGGAGCAAAAGTCAATTTTTGCGCCCCCTGTCAATATACAGGAGATCAAGCCCCTGCACCACTCCCCTTCGGCCCGCCCGAGCCACCCGGAGGGCATCCCCTCCTCCTGCGGTGCCAGCCCGTGCCCCAACCACCTTGGACGGAGCAGGACACGGCAGCAGCGCCCTCTATTGGCAACCAGGCCAATGGGCTCAGCCAGGCTGCCCCGCCAAGCCCCCTCCCCCCTCCTCTGTATGGCAGTCCTTCAAATAGTTGAAAAGTACTATCCTATTGCCTCTCCATTTTCTTTTCTCTATGTTCTTTTAATCTTTCCCCATAAGGTTTGGCTTTCAGCCACCTGATCCTCCTTGCTGACCCCCTCTGAGCTTGTTCCAATTTGCCTGTCCAGTTCTGTGCGCCACGATTTAAAAAGGATGTTGACAACCTCAAGCGGGTGAAGAGGAGGGCTTCCAGGATGGTTGAGGATCTGGAGGAAATGTCTTATGAGGAACGGCTTAGGGAACTGGGAATGTTTAGCCTTTCAAAAAGAAGACTGAGAGGGGATATGATAGCCATGTTTAAATATTTGAAAGGATGTCATATTGAAGAGGGAACAGGTTTGTTTTCCATGGCTTCAGAGACTAGGACTCGGGGCAATGGTTTCAAACTACAGGAAAAGAGATTCCATTTGAACATCAGGAAGAACTTCATGACATTTAGAGCTGTTCGGCAGTGGAATATGCTACCACAAAGGAGTGTGGTGGAGTCTCCTCCTTTGGAGGTTTTTAAGCAGAGGCTGGATGGACATCTGTTGGAAATATTGTGATGGGGTTCCTGTATGGCGGGGGTTGGACTAGATGGCCCTTGAGGTCTTCCAAACTCGGAAGTGTGTTCTTCCAATTAATGATGTCACTCGATGTGAAAGGAACGTGCTGCATTGTGTACGTGCGTGGGCCCTGTTGATTTTGGGCCAAAGGGTCATAAACTCACCTTAAGGGCATAAGTTTTGCTTGCTCCTCAATCCTTCTTTGCTCCATAAATTCCTCATGTTTCCGGGCAGCGTCGTATGCCCTTATGAGATATCTCTGCCTTTTCGCCCAATGCCGCTCTCCTGCAGCTTCCAAAGCATGATTTCCTACTTCCAATACAGTGTCCCGATATTTCTTGACTAATTCTGCCACCCTTTGATAATCATCTTCACCCCATTCAACGTTTCCTCTCAATCTGAAACGAAATTCCTCTTCACTTTCCTCCTCTTCACCCTCATCTTTTTCTCCTTTCCCTCGGGGTTCTCTTCTGGGTCTATCTTTAAGGGTTCTGTCAGAGGGTCCTAGCTGTGGGGACCCCTCATCTTTCGGAAGACCACCAGGTGCAGGGGGTGATGCTGGGGGTGCAGCTGGGTTTCCTGGAGGAATGGCCGCTGCATATGGAGGTGGCGGGGTAAGGACATCATAGTCCTCAGGACGACTCTCCAGGATAGTTTCCTTTTTCTTTAAGGCTAACAGCTTTGCTTGTGGTGGCAGTTCCCTACAGCATCTAATCCATGAAGGATTTTTCTTTACATTTCCTTTCCAAACTTCAATGTAGGGGATTTGCTCAGGACAGTTTTTAAGAATTTTCAGCCACAATTGCCTGATGATGACCTCATTGAACGAACCCTCCGGGGGCCAATCTGCCTGCAAAATCGGCCACTCAATCTGGCACAACATTTGCATCCTCTCTCGTTTAATTTTTATCCCAAAGTCATAGCTCCTGATTGCTGAGTGCCAATTCAACAGGAAACAGTCCAGGGGAGATGTTGGCTTGCTTGAATTTTGCCCCATGGTTTTTAATTACTGATCTCAGAAGTGTTCCTACAGAACTCCCACACACTGCTACTTTGACCCGCACCTGAATTTTACACACAAGCACACACACACCACTCGATTCTGACAGCGACTCGGAGGGTCGCCCCTGCACGAGAACTGCGCGTGTCCAGATTCGCTCAGTTAAGGGGAACACTAGAGCCCCAACCTTCCATGCTCTCACAGATTCACTGGGTCAGTAGCCACGCAAATTGCCCACATTTCAAAAACTGCCACCCAACCTGACTAGAGCCCCCTGCCTGCCCAAAATCTTATTTTTCTAAACTAAAACGTTGACAGCCAAGAATTACTTTTGCCACCATACACCAAGTGGGTCTCCCGCCCTCACTTGAACCCTTGAGGTGTTAGAGCACAGCTCTTCTCCCCTCTTCAAAGCACAGAACCGTCGTTCTGCCAACCCTTTTATGTGCCAGGAGGTCACCCCCCAGCCTAGGGATCCCAGAGAATTACTCTCCTTCCCCCCACGGACCGGTCCCAAACCTTACCAGATTTCTTCAGAAACTCTCCCAGCCGGCTCCTTTTAGCAGTTTCTCCCCGAGCGGTCCGTCTCCACCATCACGTTAAGTGAAGAGTTCCCCTTTTTCAAGATGAAAAGGTGCGCGCTGGAAATCTTCCCAAATCGCTGGCTGTTCGGCACCCGCTCGGTCTGGCCTCTCGCTCAAAAGGGAGGGTGATCCCGGACGAGCCCCCAAATGAAAGGATTCCCCCCCCCGGGGTTACCAACCGCTTATCGCCTGTACTGAGAGTTGAAATAATCACGCCAGAGCTTCGTGCAACGGAGAAACGCTTTATCTTTGCAAAGAGGCGCTCAGTCGAATTGCTTCGATAAAACTGAGGCAAAGCGCATACAAAGTGTACAGACTTTATAGACAAAGTTCCCCTGAGCACCCTGCCCCAATCGCGAACAAAATCGGAAACATCTGGACCGAGAAAACGGGCAAAACAGATCAAAGAAGGATCAAAGTAACACATTGTTTCCACCCACTTTACAGTTTATCTAGAGCGTCCATTGACAGAGGAAGACATTAATCTTGTTGCGCGGCAGCGCCACCTGTCTGCAGCTCGCCTCTGCGCTGTCAGATAAGGCTACAGCGGGAAATGGTGAAAGCGCTGTGTCGGCAGATTGGGGGAGCCGCTTCCCGTCTTCTCACGAATCGTGGCGGATGGGGGTCTTCTCTGGTGGGCTTCTGGCGCCGATAAGGAGATGAAAAACAGGATGCAGATGCAGAGGGGGAGGTATGTAATGTTTTGAGACACTTTTTATGTGAGTGAGGGGTGAATCAAAGGGCATGGCTTTCGGATCGGGAGTTTGATCCAGAGCGCTGCCATTTTATTTACAATGACAGCCTATATGCATACTGAAATATTGAAATATTCCTATCAGTGCAAGGTTCACAAGTTGGCCCCGTTAAAGCTAAATTATAGGGGTGAGCTTTTTCTATTTTCTGGACTGCATACACCATAACCCAATGCTTAAGCAGCGTTCACAACTACCCTTCTACTTCCTGCCTCCAAGAAAACCCGCCTGGTGTAAAACATCAGCAAGCCAATAACTCAACATCATATAGCCAAGATCTTTAAGAATAACCTGTCATAGTACATCTTTTGCCATGTTTGAAGCGTTTGGGAACTGCTTTGCAGAAGAGTATTTTGCACTTGAAAGCTTGCAATGCTTTTAAAATTTTTATTAGTGGCCTATAAAGGTATCGTCTGTAGCTTATTGTTACATTTGTGTTTTGTGATCACCATGCGGCTCAGCCCCCTCTTACAGGAAGCAGAAAAGGACAGGCTGCCTATGGACCAATATGTAAACCACATGAAAAGGACATACTCTTATTTTCATGAATTCAAGTGGCATCAGACATACGGAGCACAGCCAAACCCAAAGAGGCCCACATGGAGCCCTCTATATCTTTGTCTCTCCAGTATCCCACACACCAAGAAAAATCACAGTCCTTCCCTTTTGTGGCTCAAAAAATCCCTTTATGGCCTTTGAGTGTGTGCGATAATGCTGACCTATTTTTAAGGGGGCACCCAAACTCCTGAGGCTCTGGCTTTTGTGAATTAAAAAAATTTATAACTAAATATCTTATTGCCTACTAGAAAAAACAAGGGAGGAAGCAGGGGGTGAGGTGGAGTTTGCATGTGTAAGAAAAAATTAAAGTAAAATCTGCCTAGTCCAGATTAGGTGTGTGCATACTCTGGACCTCTAGAGGATAACCATTCTGGGACTCTGCAAGATTCTTTGATTCTAGCCAAGAGGTAACCAAAGCACCTTTTTGTTTCTCACCTGTGATTGTGGTTCCTGCATGGCAGGGGGTTGGACTGGATGGTCCTTGAGGTCTCTTCCAACTCTAGGATTCTATGAAATGTCCCTAAAATGTACGCAGAAACAGGTATATTTTGATGCCTGTTTTATTTCTACTTTCTGTCCCTCATTTTATTTCTGCCTAAAATGTTTTTTTTTTTTTTTTTTGCTTTATTGGGACTAGAAATTTGGACTGGGGTGGACTTTCATTCTCTAGGGAAATCACCTATGTGCTTCTTTTGTCTGCCATCTCACACCCCACACATTTAGAGAAAATATGTGTTCAGAGACTAGGACTTGGGGCAACGGTTTCAAACTACAGGAAAAGAGATTCCATTTGAACATTAGGAAGAACTTCATGGCAATTAAGAAGAGCTGTCCAGCACTGGAATTTGCTGTCACAAAGGAGGGTGGCGGAGTCTCCTTCTTTGGAGGTGTTTAAGCAGAGGCTGGACGGCCATATGTCGGAAATATTGTGATGGGGTTCCTGCATGGGAGGGGGTTGGACTAGATGGCCCTTGAGGTCTCTTCCAACTCTATGATTCTATGAGTGTGGAAAACACATTGTTAGTAGTGAACAAATTCAATCTCAGATTATCCCCAGTTCTTTCAATCTTTCTTCCTAGGACTTGGTTTCCAGTCCCGTGATCACTCTTGTCACCCTCCTTGGAACTTGTTGATGTAGGAAGAAGAAAACAGTTGCCACATGCATTCATTTCCCCATTCTTCTATGGGTCAAATGACATGATATCTTTCAGTGCAGACATACTGTCTGAAGTGGTGAAAGAAATCCATGTCCAAAACACACTATTTTCCAAATCTGTGTATATGGCATTTGACATGCTAGTTTTCACTCATGAGAAGGTAAATCTGAATCTCACGTGTAGGTCTGAAGCCCACAGATTACAGTAGGATGCCAGTATCCACTGAGGATTGGTTCCAGGCCTTCCCATGGATAATGAAAACCGTGGATAAGAGAGAACGCCTGCTCACCCACCCCAAACTGCTGTTTCCTAATAGTAGCTTGCTTTACGGCTGCTGTTTGTGACAACAACTTGCTTTACAGCTTGCTTTGTGGCTGCTGAATTATTTAATATTTTCCTCTGCCAACCATGGATTACTGAATCAGTGGATAATGAATCAGTGGATACGGGGGTCCTACTGTAGTTGTAAGGAATCATGTGTAGTTTGACCCTATGATGACAGAAGTTCTGCATTATTAAAGAAGCATCCCATGCAACCAAGACTAGATCAGGTTCTTGGCCTCTCATTTCAACCAGGTATGGACATAATCTCTGTCAACCATGTAAGGAAATCACCATGCCTTGATTTTTTTTTTTGCCCCAGTCATCACCACAACAAGGACTTTTGTTGCACTGCAGCCTGTTCATTTTACATATGAGTCAACAACAGGATTTTACTTATTTATTTTCATCTCAATTTGTTTCTTTTAGGGGTACCGCTTCTAGTGGTACAGTGGTACCTGTACTTAAGAGCAGCTCGACTTAATAACAATTCCACTTAAGAGCGAAAAACCATTGGCGTTTTAACTGTTGCCTTACAAATTTTAGATGCAGTCTGCAATACTTACAATTTTTTATTTTTTATTTTTTATTTTTATTTTATTTTTTAGATAGCACCGCTCTACTTAAGAGTTGTTCAACTTAAAAACATGCTTTTGGAATGGATTAAACTCATAAGTAAAGGTATCACTTTAATCTGTCTCCAGGGCTACATTAAGCCTGTCACTTATTTCATCATGCTCTAGAGATTAACTTTGAAAATAAGTTTAAAAGGAGAAGGAAGGGGAAAATGTTATGAAGTGTATTTACGCAAACTTTGAGTAAAACTTCCTTGTTTTTCACAAATCAGCCACTCTAAGTATTAGCATATTCCGGTATTCAACAGATGCAGGAAAGCATTATTTCCTCCATCAATTTTTGCCCACTCTCACCCCTATTTTGTGACATATATTGCCTTTTTAGTATTTTGGATCTCACTGTAGGGAAGGGGGGATTAACAGAATGAAAAAGAGCTTGGTGCTAAGATGTCCATAAATCTCTCTGTATTTACAACAGAAGACTGATCAAAATCGAGTCTATAAAGGGTTTGATGTAGATCAAGCTGTAACATAAAGTCAATACTTTGGAAAGAAACCAAATGATAAATACTCTGCATGGCACTATATATCTATCAGAGAAAAAGCAATCATAGAAAGATTAGGGAGCACCCATTTCCATATGGAATGGCAGGCAGGCAGCAGTGAGGAGTAGACATGGGCACGGAACGAGCAAATGACCGTTTCCGTTACCGTTTATCGTTTCCGTTATGTAACGGAACAACAAACGGTAATTCACACGGGCCAGCCGGAACCCGAACAGAACCAAGAAAAATTTGTTCGGGTTTGTCGTTACCGTTAGTGGCATCGCGCTGCTTGCGCGATGCTAAATGAAGCACTCAAAACAACATGTTAGAAAAAAAGTTTTTAAAAATTCCAGCTGGACCTCCGTGAAAAACCAGGGAAAATATGCCTGCCTGAGGCTTTGCCACCTACCAGAGGGGTGTTTTTTGGGGGGGTCCCTGACCTTTCCCCCCTCCTGTCCTGGGCTGCTTGCAACAGGCTGGGGGGGGGCATCATCCTCGTCGTCTCCATGCCATGCGGTGGGGGGGGGATCCAAAATGGCTACCACAATTTTTTTTAAATCGTGGTTGAAAAACACACCGAAGCACAACAGAAACACTGTGAAATTTATTTATTCTAATGCCTGAATTTTAATAGTAGCAGCAGTGGGTTTATCTTGCAATAAAACGTCTGCATTGATTTTATTTTATTTTATTTTATTTTTATTTTTTTAGACCTGTGCAATGATGGGCTGGCTATGGGATGGGACCATGCAAATTTTTTGAACAATTCAACCAATGGCATGGCCAGGTTTTGACTGACACTTCTGTATATGTCGCAGGGTATAAAAAGCCGAGGCACCTTCCAGAAATCACAGTCGGGTGGATGTGGTTGAGGGAGGAGGGTTGGTGCTTGCTTGAGCTGTTGCTGCGAGTGCGATTCGCGATCCGATCGAGATTATTCGAGGAGGCTTTAGGCTTTATAGGCAGGCAGGGAGGGAACACAACAGGCACAGGCAGGCACGATTTCTCCTCCTGTCCTGTGTACTAGTTCCAGATCCAGAAGATCAAATTGAATTTAGAAGATCATTTTTCTATTCCCTGCAGCTTTGTCTGCTGAAGGGAAGAGCAGTTATCTTCTCTTCTCCCTTTGTTCATTTTCAAGTCAACCACAAGTCTCTCTCTGCCTGGCTGTTTGTGGGGAAAGGATTTTTCTGATATATATTATATACTGGATTAAAGGGAGTTGGGTGGAGTTCTGGATTTAGTTTCAACTTTCAAATACTATACCATTTGTTTTCAAAGTTTTTCAACCTGAGAAGAAAAGAAGAAACACTTTAGCTGCACTACAGCTACTCTTTGTTGATGTTCAACTAAATTATTTTAATATTAATTATTTTACACCAATATCTATTTTTGAGGCATCTACCTACTCTTCAGGTTTATTTTTGGGGTGTGGCTGGCACTAAGCGACCCTTCCTTCCAGACCAGACCAGTTGCTGCTGGTGCTGCTGGCTGGCTATAAAATTTATATCAGCCTAATCTGTGGAGGGGGCATTCACCCTACCCCTACCATCAAGTTAATTCACTACTGGGGGGCTGATTTGGCAAACAATTTGCTTGCTCCTGTGTCAATGCTGGTACAAATTCACCACACACACAATTTTGGGTGCAAGAACAGATAACTTCCTCCTATCCTAAGGGGACTATATGTGTGTGTGTGTGTGTGTGTGTGTGTGTAGTGCACTGTGACTGCACTGATTGCACACACACTCAAGTTTTTTGGGTGCAAAGGTGGATAATCCGCTCCTATCCTAATCCCTCAGCTAACCAAACCCTTCCTGCAGATATACCTCTGTGTTGTGTGGGGAGAGAGACAGATCCATCCTTGGTTCTTCCATCTTAAAAGGGGGAGGGAGACCATTCTAAAATATTAAACTTATTTCCTGGCTCATCTTCTGGTTGGTTCAAAGTTGTGCACTGTGACTGCACTGATTACACACATACTCCAGTTTTGGGGTGCAAAGGCAGATAATCTGCTCCTATCCTAATCTCTCTGCTTAACAAAATCCTTCCTGCAGATATACCTCTGTGTTGTGTGGGGAGAGAGCGAGCAATCCTTCCTTTTCCAGTTTTGATAGAGGGGCAAAATAGCTATTTTTTTTTATTTATTGATACTGGCCCATCCTCTGGTTTGCTCTACCTGTGTGTTGCTGTTGGTACAAATCCACACACACACAATAAGGGGATGCAACACGGAGACCCTTGCCTATATATCCGTGCTACCTCTGTGTAGCACATTAAGCACAATATTCCTTGTTTAATCAATCTTTAATTATATGTGTTTTTTGTGACTGGTGGGAGAAAACAGTGCGCATAAATTTTTGATTTCTTGTTTCTGACTGTGTTTAAAGGGCAAAAGTAGCCTACCCTAGTCCTTTTACAAGGGAAAAACTTTTATCAAGGACCAGCAGGGCAACTTTTAAAGCTTGTACAAAAGAACACAGTGTGAGAGTAAGCTTGTTGGCCAAAACAATAACTTTATTAGAATAGTTTGTTAACTTAACACAAATATAATAACCAAATATATTTCTTATAACTTTGAGAAATAAAAAAATGAGGATGGGTGGGAGAGGCAAAGGGCAGGGCAAGGGGACAACGACTAAAATAAATAGGGGCACGTTTCTGAAGGAAGGCACAGGAAGCAGTGCAGAAAGTGATATTGCTGGCACCACTCCCTCCCCCAGCTGCAGCTGCACCACCAGCACCACCGGACCATCTTCTGTCACTGAGGGAAGCATGGATGACTGCATGTGATTCCCATCCCCAAGCTTTCACATTCACACACACCCCTTGTATCAGGAGGAAGACGAGTACTCAGAATCAGAAACCTCTGTGCATCTGCATCTGCCGGATTCTGAGGACCTGTTGGCAGGAACAGATGAAAGGCAGGCTTCAAGCAGTGATGGAAGGAGCAGCCCTCCCTCGTCCCTGAACCAGAGTACCACCAGTGACAGCAGTCAATTGACCCAGCAGGGTACAAGCCACACCACCACCAGCACGGCAGCGGCAGGCAGTACCAGAGGGGGCAGTACTTTACATAAGCCTCGGGGCTCTCTCTGGAAGTATTTAGAGAACAGCCAGGAAGACTCGAGGCTTGTGGTGTGTAAGAAATGCAGGGTGGTCGTGCACAGGGGGAATGACCCCAAACACCTCTCCTCAAGTGCCTTGCGTAGCCACCTCATGCGAAGGCACCCTGCGACTCTACCTGGGACAGTGTCAGGCCCTGGTTCCTCATCCTCTGGGAGGAAGAGGGGGGAAGCAGGCATGGGGAAGGACTCCGGGGAAAGCTCCACTGAGAGTGGGAAGAGGCAGGCCACTCTGCAGGAAGTTTTGCCGCTGTGTGGGAGTTTTGTGAGCCAACGTACTAGGGCCAAGGCACAGGAGTCCACCACTCACATGGTTGGTGAAATGGTGGCCATGAACAGTTTGCCCCTCTCCTTTGTGGAGTCATCAGGGTTCAGGCACCTGATGAAGCACGTGGCTCCATGGTATGAGCCTCCTTCCCGGCGGACCTTCAGCAGGCGGGTGATTCCCTCCCTTTATGAGTCCGTCAGGGACATGGTCCGGGCTGTGCTGTAGGCGGCCAGAGGAAGGAAGATCCACTTCACTTCCGACCTCTGGACCGATGGGCACCACGGATAACTCTCTCTGACGGCTCATTGGTGGCAACCCAAGGAGGTCCTTGACACTAGGGCATCCCGTGATGAGCCACAGGGGGAGCCACAAGGGAGCACCCCAAGAGGGTACAGGGTGGTGCTTCTCCAGGCACAAAGCATGGAGAACAGTGCCAAAAGCATCCACATTGC
The DNA here is from genome assembly GCA_023846285.1 of Phrynocephalus versicolor. NCBI lineage: Eukaryota > Metazoa > Chordata > Lepidosauria > Squamata > Agamidae > Phrynocephalus > Phrynocephalus versicolor. Next base: position 804,363 of record JAHTLZ010000038.1, on the reverse strand, counting down.
TGAGGTCCTCCTGACAGCACTGCGAGATTGGGCACCCGAGGGGCAGGTCAATCGCGGATTCATGGTTACTGACGCAGGCCGTAACATGATCAACGCGGTTGAAAGGGCAGGCCTCTAGGCCATCATGTGCGCAGCACACAAACTGCACCTAGTGTCGGGCGATGCCATTGGGCTGGGTACACCAAAGGACTCCTGGTGTGAGGGGACCCTGGAGACCAAGGCCTTGCTGGACAAGTGCAGGAAAATAGTCGGGCACTTCTCACGCAGCGTCAAGGCATCCAGGATGATGCGTGAGAAGCAGGTGGAGATGGGCCGACCAGAGCATGTCCTGATCCAGGACGTGACCCCCCCGGTGAAACTCCAACTATGAAATGGTCAAGCGCCTGGTGGAGCAGAGGGACATGGTGGAATACGTCATGCCCCACACTCCTGTCCTGCCTAGGGGAAAGGTGTTGGACATTGGTGCTACCGAGTGGCTTGCCCTCTCCCAGATGGTGGGAATCCTGCAGCCTTTTGAGGAGACCACCCACGTCTTCAGCAACTACAACGCCAGCCTGGGCCATGTACTCCCCCTGGTACATGCCCTTCACCAACGCCTAGAGGCCAGTATCCGGGAAGAAGCCGATCTTCTCCCAAAGAGCAGGGCCTTGGCAGACAGGCTGTTGACCGGCGTGGATACCCGCCTTAGCCCATTGAGGAGGGAAAAGGTGTACCAGATGGCATGCCTGTGCGACCCTCGCGTCCAGGGTTCCCTGACGGGCAGCGTTGCGGACCTAAGCTCACGGAAGACGGAGCTATGCCGTCAGGTCCACAGGGCTACCTCAAAGCAGCCCCAGGCGTCCTGAGGGCGCAAGGAAGCCAGAGCGATGCTGAAGAGGAATCCTCGCAAGGGTCCTGTTCCTCCTCTACTAGAGTAGTGTACACCCAGAGACCGGGAAGGAGCCAGTGGTCATGGTGCATGTTGGTACCAATGATGTTGGGAAGGCCAAGCGGTCAGTCTTGGAAGCCAAGTTCAGGTTGTTAGGACGAAGATTGAAGTCCAGGACTTCCAAGGTAGCATTTTCAGAAATGCTACCTGTTCCTCGTGCAGGACCCACCAGGCAGGCAGAGCTCAGAAGCCTCAATACGTGGATGAGGTGATGGTGTCAAGAGGAGGGCTTTAGATTTGTCAGGAACTGGAGAACATTTTGGGACAAGCCAAACCTGTTCAGGAGGGATGGGTTGCACTTGAATCATGATGAGACCAGATTGCTGGCACTCAACCTCAAAAAGGCTGCAGAGCAGCTTTTAAACTGATAACTGGGGGAAAGCCGACAGGAACTGAGTGGCATCCGGTTCGGAACACCTCATTCACAGGGAATGAGGTTGGAAAGGGTAGAGAATCACATAGAGATGACATAGCAGGTATTAGTACTGGGAGAATAATGGAATGTGATAGTTTGTCTAATGAAAATAATAGCTGTGAGGGGGAAAGAACAAAGCATCAGCTGTTGTTGAAGAACCCACTGTACAGGTGCTTCTAAGCCAATGCTCGAAGCCTCCAACCAAAAATGGGAGAACTTGAACATTTGGCAGCTAGGGATAACATTGCTATAATAGCCATAACAGAAACCTGGTGGAATGTAGAGAACCAGTGGGATACAGCAATCCCAGGCTATAAACTCTACAGAAGGGATAGAGAGGGGCGGGTTGGAGGGGGAGTGGCAATCTATGTTAAAGAAGGGGTAAAATCCAGCAGAATGGAGATTGACAGAGGGTCTGAATCCACCATAGAATCACTGTGGGTTAAACTACCAGGTCCAAGGAGTGATGTGATAGTTGGGGTATTCTATCGTCCACCAGATCAAAAACTTGAGGGGGACCTTGAAATGAGGAGACAAATCATGGAGGTATCTCAGAAGGATAGGATAGTAATCATGGGGGACTTCAATTATCCCCACATTGACTGGGCCAATGTGAGCTCCGGGCAAGAAAGAGATACTGGGTTTCTCGAATTGCTGAATGACTGTGCAACTTGTCATGGAGCCCACCCGAGAACAGGCAACTCTGGATCTAATACTGTGTGATACTCAGGACCTGGTCAGGGATGTGAATGTCACTGAGCCTCTGGGGAACAGTGACCATGCTGCAATCTCCTTTGCCATGCATGTTGGAGGAAGAGTGTCAAGCAAATCAGACATAAAAACCCTTGATTTTCGAAGGGCAAACTTCCCTCAGATGAGGAAACTAGTTAGAAAGAAATTGAAGGGGAAGGTTGGAAGAATCCAATCTCTTCAGAGTGCATGGAACCTGTTTAAAAGAACGGTAACAGAGGCCCAGCACAAGTGCATACCACAAAGAAAGAAGAGCTCATTTAAATCCAAGAGGGTACCAGCATGGTTAAGGAGTGGAGTTAGAGAGGCTCTAAAGCGCAAGGAAAGGTCTTTCTGTAAATGGAAATCCTCCCCAAATGAGGAAAAATAAAAAGGAACACAAATTCTGGCAAAAGAAATGTAAGAGGATGATAAGAGAGGCAAAGAAAGATTTTGAGGAACGCATGGCTAGCAATATAAAGGGAAATAATAAAAGCTTCTTTAAATATGTTAAAAGTAGAAAACCTGCCAGAGAACCAGTTGGCCCACTGGATGGTGAGGGAGGAAAAGGGGAGGTTAAGGAGGACTTAGAAATTGCAGAGAAATTAAATGAGTTCTTTGCATCAGTCTTCACGACAGACCTTGAGCAGATTCCGCTGCCTGAACGGCCCCTCTTGACTAAAGAATTAAATCAAATACAGGTTAAAAGAGAGGATGTTTTAGGACTAATTGATAAATTGAAGATTAACAAGTCACTGGGCCCAGATGACATCCACCCAAGGGTTATTAGGGAACTGAGAAATGAAATTGCAGAGCTCTTAACAGTAATATGCAACTTGTCTCTTAAAATGGCCACAGTGCCGGGGGACTGGAGGACAGCAGATGTCACACCAATTTTTAAAAAAGGAAGGAGGGGGGACCCGGGAAACTACAGGCCAGTTAGCCTTATATCTGTCCCAGGGAAGATGGTGGGAAGCCTCATCCAAGAGAAAATCTTAAAACACATAGAAGAACAAACCTTGCTCAGAGAAAATCATCATGGCTTCTGCAAGGGTAAGTCTTGTCTGACAAATGTTTTAGAATTTTTTGAAAAGGTCAACAGGCATGTAGATTTGGGTGAACCGGTGGATATAGTCTATCTAGATTTTCAAAAGGCTTTTGATACAGTCCCTCACCAAAGGCTGCTGAGAAAAGTGCACAGTCAGGGGATAAGAGGGCAGGTCCTCTTATGGATTGAGAACTAGCTGAGATCCAGGAAACAAAGAGTAGGTGTCAATGGGAAATTTTCACAATGAAGAGAGGTGAAAAGCGGTGTGCCCCAGGGATCTGTCCTGGGACCGGTGCTTTTCAATCTGTTCATAAATGACCTGGAGACAGGGATAAGCAGTGAAGTGGCCAAGTTTGCAGATGACACAAAACTTTTCCGTGTGGTAAAAACCAGAGAAGATTGTGAAGAGCTCCAGAAGGATCTCTCCAAACGGGGGGAATGGGCTGAGAAATGGCAAATGCGTTTTAATGTAGCCAAATGTAAAGTAATGCATATTGGGGCAAAAAATCAAAACTTTATCTATCAACTCATGGGCTCTGAGTTATCCGTGACAGATCAGGAAAGAGATCTTGGTGTGTTGGTGGACAGCTCCATGAAGGTGTCTCCCCAATGTGTGGCAGCAGTGAAGAAGGCCAATTCCATGCTAGGGATTATCAAAAAGGGGATTGAAAATAAAACAGGCAACATTATAATGCCATTATACTACAAAACAATAGTAAGGCCCCACCTGGAGTATTGTGTACAATTCTGGTCACTGCATCTCAAGAAAGACATAGTGGAACTGGAAAAGGTGCAGAAGAGAGCGACTAAAATGATTACTGGGCTGGGGCACAGCCCTTATGAGGAAAGGCTAAAACATTTGGGGCTCTTTAGTCTGGAAAAAAGGCGCCTGAGGGGGGATATGATTGAGACGTACAAAATAATGCAGGGCATGAGTAAAGTGGATAGAGGGAAGCTCTTCTCCCTCTCCCAAAATACCAGAACTAGGGGACATCCACTCAAATTGAGGGCTGGGAGAGTAAGAACAGACAAAAGAAAATATTTTTTCACCCAGCGTGTTGTTAGTCTATGGAACTCCCTGCCACAGGATGTGGTGATGGCATCTGGCCTGGATGCCTTCAAAAAGGGATTGGACAGATTCCTGGAGGAAAAGTCTATCACGGGTTACAAACCATTAAAAGGGATCCCCCCCGGGTTACCTGCCGCTTATCGCCTGAGCCGAGAGTTGAAAGAATCACGCCAAAGTTTCGTGCAACGGAGAAAACGCTTTACTTCTTTGCAAAGAAGGCACTCAGTCGAATAGCTTCGAAAAGCTGAGGCAATGAACATTCAAAAGTGTACAGGTTTTATAGACAAAGGACCCCTAAACATCCTGTTTCAATCGCGAACAAAATAGGAAACATCTGGGCTGAGAAAACGGACAAAATAGATCAAAGACGGATCAAAGAGTTACATTGTTTGCACATCATTTGCAGTTTATCTTGACAGTCCATTGACACAGGAAGGCATTAATCTTGCGCGGCAGCGCCACCTGGCTGCGGTTCACTTCTGCGCTGTCAGATAAGCCTCCAGAGCGGGAAGCGGCGAAGCGCTGAGTCGACGTATCGGGGGAAACCGCTTCCCGTCTTTCTCACGAATCTAGGCGGATGGTAGTCTCATGCGCTCCCAAACGCATCTGTTGGGGCCACTGTGAGATACAGGAAGCTGGACTAGATGGGCCTTTGGCCTGATCCAGCATGGCTCTTCTTATGTTCTTATGTTCTCCAAAGACGGAGCAGCTCCACTTTTAATGATGAACTGATTGTGCAGTTTGACCTCATTCCTTTATGACAATCTTCCGCATTAACATTTCGCCTTCCTGCTTTTTTCCTTAAGGCCCATCGAGCTATATCCAAAATGACAGAGAACATCATTTTATTCCTAGCCACTGTAAAACACTTTCTAAATTAGGATCTGAAATTGAGATTTATTGCAAAGGCAGGACGGCACCATAAACTGATGATGCGGCAATCCCGTCCTGTGACAGATCATGTCAGCTGTGAGCGCACTCAATGAGAAATGATCTATGTCTTGTAAGCTGCAGGACAATTATCTAGATTATTTACTCAATTAAAAGGGGGAGAATGAAAGTGAGGGATGAGTAATTTCAGAAGGGCGGTCTTTTTCTCCAGAAATTGCTTTTTCATGAATTAATGTGATGATACTTATTATATTTGCAAGGTGACCAGCACTTACACGACACCTGATGGGACTTGGGGTGCTTCCTGTTTGCAATGCACAAAACTAGGTCTGCTCAGCATATGCTGTTTTGGTGTGTAGAATGGATCTGCAGTGCAGAACAGCCAACAGTAGTGTTACTCAAGGCTCGGTGCTTTCTTGAATGGAAAATGCAAAAGAGCAAAAGGTTTTCTTTCCTCTAACCAATTGAAGAGTTTTGCATTTGATTCTTGGACGCAGAAAGAGCTTGCTTCCTGAACATTTCCTGCACATTTCTGAAAGAACAGTGCCAGAAAATGAGATAAGCCTTCCCTCCTTCAGTCAGCTTCTTGAGTCAGCTAGCAGAAGCCACTAGCATTTGATGCTTGTGTCTATTTTTTCACTCAGCACGTTGTTAGTCTGTGGAACTCCCTGCCACCCGAGGTGGCGATGGCGTCTGGTCTAGATGCCTTCAAAAGGGGATTGGACAGATTCCTGGAGGAAACGTCCATCCCAGGTGACAAACCATGATGGAGAAGATGTGTCATCTCCAGGCTTAAAACCGGGGTACTTCAAGGGCCAGATGCAGGGGAGTGGTATCAGGAGACAGGGATCTAGTCTCGTGCGCTCCCAGAGGCATCTGGTGGGGCCACTGTGAGATACAGGAAGCTGGACTAGATGGGCCTTTGGCCTGATCCAGCAGGGCTCTTCTTCTAATGTTCTTATGACTCAGTGAGAGTTGCTGAATCAAGTCCTCCGTAAGTGCCACTGATTTATACTGGTCTACTCCAACGGCAATTTATTGCACCAAATAAGCCACAGTGACAGTCGACCCACTAACTCACCCAATCCCAACAGATTCAATGAGCCTACTCTAGGGCAACTTAACTGCAAAGCACCGGGATTTTGGCCCGTGTCTTGTCTTGCTTGCTGCATATATAGGGAACACCCACACCCACCTGTCACCCACACAAGGATATGTGGGGGTCCCTATGGACCGGGCAGAACAGGAATAAATCTCTCCGGACGCAGCAATAGTTTTGGAAGAGCTCTTTTATTTCAGAGATACAAATGAATTCATTTGGGTGCCTCCAAGAGAGGGACAAATTCCCTATGCCATGTGCTTGGTATTTATTCTTTGTAGCTTTTAAAGCAGAAAAACTCTGATTGGCTAGGGGATAAAAGTATTTACATGCCTACACATGATTGGCTAAGGCATTTGCATGTCTACACATGATTGGCTAAGATACAGGGGGGGTTCCCCCACCCCTGAGTTCCTCTACCATCTGTGCAAGCAGTTTCGATAAAAACAAGTATTCTACCCACAAGGCAGGCATCAAGTTTCGATAAAAACAACTTTGCAGATACGTTTAGACACCTGGGCTGCACCTGGGCTGTAGTTGAATACCCTAAAATAAGACTGGGTGGACAGCAAGCAGGAAAACCACCACTCTTTTCTAAAACTAGCTGTGGTTTGCTAGCTGACAGATGAACATGTCAGGGCACCCATAATATTCAGACTTATAGAGATCAATAGATTTATGGAACTTATGCTCACACACCCCACTTATCTGGGAAGAAGACAAGAGCCCAGGCAAACGGATAAAAGAAAGAATGTCCCTCTTCCAAATTTTTACAATGGCTGTTATAATAGTTTTCTTCGTGCCTAAGTAAAAATTGCTGAGGTTACATTTGGGATTCTAACTTGCTTCTTTTTCCTTCTGTCATTAAAAAATTGCCTACTTTGCTGTAGATCCCAACATTGTCGCTTCTGAAAGTCTACAGATACCTTTCAAATGGATTATGCACCACTTCAGAAAACTGCACAAATCTGTGAATTGCTTCAGATTTCCCTTCTCTTGAACATGTGGTTGTGGCCTAGCGCTGAGCCTTTGACTGAATTACAAACCACACTGACGCTTTGCTTGGGGAAATATGAAAGCCACAACTTTATTTAACGTTGGTTACACATTGAGTCCCATGAGCCAGCAGTGTGATGCGGCAGCCAGGAGAGCCAATGTGAGTCTTGGTTGCATTAAGAGAACCATAGTGTCTAGATCAAGGGAAGTGATAGTACCACTCTGTTCTGCTCTGGTCAGACCCCACCTGGAGTACTGTGTCCAGTTTTGTGCACCTCAATTTAAAAAGGATGTTGACAACCTCGAGCGGGTGCAGAGGAGGGCGACCAGGGTGGTTGAGGGTCTGGAAGAAATGTCATACGAGGAACGGCTTAGGGAGCTGGGAATGTTTAGCCTTTAAAAAAGAAGGCTGAGGGGGGATATGATAACTATGTTTAAATATTTGAAAGGATGTCATATTGAAGAGGGAACAGGTTTGTTTTCCATGGCTTCAGAGACTAGGACTCAGGGCAATGGCTTCAAACTACAGGCAAAGAGATTCCATTTGAACACTAGGAAGAACTTCATGACAGTTAGAGCTGTCTGGCAGTGGAAGATGCTGCCACAAAGGAGGGTGGTGGAGTCTCCTTCTTTGGAGGTTTTTAATTAGAGGCTGGATGGCCACCTGTTGGAAATACTCTGATGGGGGTTCCTGCATGGCAGGGGGTTGGACTAGATGGCCTTTGATGCCTCTTCCAACTCTATGATTCTATGATTTTGTGATTGCAGTACTCAGGCCAGGCATTGGGTCAGATCCGGCCCATCAGGAGACCTGCCTGTCCCCAATGTCACCCATCTCTCTGCCACCTTGATGCAGTCCCATGTTCCAGCTTGTAACAGCAGCCAGCGCCGGTCCTTTTTATGGGCCACAGAGAGCGTTTCTGTTGCACCTGTGCAGGCAGGCGATGCCCATGCTCCATGGTTGTCTGGCCCCTCTCATGTGGCTGGTGCTCCCTGGGTAGTCTGTGCAGCACGTGGCCATATTGGCTGCCTCTTTGCCAAATAAAGTCAGTGTCCTTTACTTCTGTATCACATATTTAAGGGCACAATGGAGATGGACACAAAAATGAACCATACCGGGGGGGCACATCAGGCCATTTAATGATTCATTTGAGGATACTATGAGATAATGTGCCTGCCCAGAATGAAATAAAATAGCAAAGGATTATCAGTGCTGCCAAATCATTTTTTTGGTGGGGTGTGAAAATCACCCCCCCCCCCCCCCCATCAAGAGACACCAAATCCACAGTGAGTATTCAGTTAACTCTCCTTCACATCCGCTCCAAGTTTGGTGAAGAATGGGTTATATTCCCCCACAAAGTAAACGACTTAAGCCGTATTCAGATGTTTCCTTGCACAGGAGTAAACATACGGGGAGGAGATGTGTTCCCAGCCCAGCCACCTCCATTTCCAGTCCTGTTTGCCCTCAGCACCAGGAAGGAGGCAGGATGAAGCAGGAACCAGCTCATCTGATGATTCAACCTTCACATGAATCAGGCTTCTGATTTTCTTCTGATTGGAGCTGGGCATGGGGCCATGTTACTCCCCCTGCTTAGCTGTAGCATGAGCTAATGTCTGAATCATCAGACAATTACGGTTTGCACACCTTCCTGATTTTGTTAAAAAATAGTCTCAGAATTTTTCAGTCTGTCCTGATTTTGGTCATAAAACCTGTGTTTCCTCTTTTTCACAATGAGAAGTGAATATTGTATGGCAGTTCTTTGAAATTATATTTATTGTAAGAGGGGTTGGTGAATGCCATCTGCTTCCAATCAGAGTGATTTGTCTTATCAATGCAGCAAGTAGGGCCTTCTAGCTGATTGGTAGCCTGTCCAATCTGGTTTGTACCGGGATATTTTAAAGAGTCCAAAGAGTGGCAAAACATGAAAATGGGGGGAAAGGAGATCTATGACCTGAGAAGGTTCAAGACAGGGCAAAGCTTAGCTCCATCAACTATTTCACAACCCCCAATGCACAGGAAATAAAAACCTAGTACAGTGGTGCCTCTGATAACGAATTTAATTTGTTCTCAGAGGCAATTTGTTATCTGAAAAATTTGTTATCCAAAACATGGTTCCCCACTGAAATGAATGGGAAACCAATTAATCTGTTCCAGAGGTCCAAGAAAAGGCAAAAGAGCTGAGGGAGGGGAGGTTTTCAGACCTCTTTATAAAGTGCACTTTAAAGGCCTGCAGTGCTGGAACACCCCCTCCAGAACACCTCCCCTGCAGTTCAATGTAAACATGGACAAGAGAAACTAGCAAGACTACCCCAGCCTGTTCCTACCCAAGGTGCAATGGGGAAAAATGCAAACAGACAAACAAGCAGCATGAGAAATCCAGCCTGTTCTTGCCAGCAGAGCAATGGAAAAGATTGCAACCATGGGCAGAAGAAAGCAGCATGACTACCCCAGCCCTGTCCCACCTAAAATGGAAAGAAAAGCAGTGCAAGGATTAATAAAAGCTAGCTCCCTAACTTTCCAAGTTCAAAAGGTCAAAATGCCTCAGCAAAACATGTCTAGAATGGCTCAAAAAAAAAAAAACCATAAAAAGGAGGGCTAGATTTGGTGAGGTGAAAATGTGTGGGGGCCGACCATTCAGCCACATTTGGCCCCCGGGCCAGACTTTGGACAAGTCTCTGTAACATGCAAGGAGGCGGGGAGGACGCTGCAGTAATGGAGCTGGGGGCAGGTAGTCTAGGCAGGTGGCTTGTGGGGGGAGGGGTGGATACAGGCCAGGAGGGCAGGCAAACCATAAAACTGCAAGCTGGTGTCTCCATCCAGTATGGGGAGGGGCCAGCTGGTGGGGATGAGTGACAGGCTGAGCCGGTGGGCAGAAGAGGCCATAGGCCACTCAAAATTTGAAAGCGGGCTGCATTTGGCCCCTGGGCCTGACTTTGGACATGCCTGCTCAAACTCCTCCCACCCCTCCACAAACTACAGGGGGTGCAATACATCCTGGGTACACTTTTTTGCAAGGCATTATAAGACATTTGTTATCTGAGGCAGCCCTATACCCAGAAATTTCCATTTGTTATCTGAAAAATTTGTTATCAGAGGCATTCTTTATCCGAGGCATTACTGTACTTTGTTGTTATATGCTGTCAAGTGACCTCAATTTCTTGCTGACTCTCTGCATGAGCAGTCCCCAAAATGTCCTTTCATCAACAGCTCAGCTCAGCTCTTGTAGATGCAATCCCGTGGCTTCCTTTAGAAAGTCAGTCCATCTCATAACAGGTCTTCCTCTTTTCCTGCTCCCTTCCACCTTTCCTGGCATTATTATTTTTTTCCAGAGGATCCAAGTAGGTCAGCATCATCTTCAACATTTTGGCCCCTAGAGATTGTTTGGGCTTGATTTGATCTAGGATCCACTTGTTTGTCTTTCTGGCAGTGCAGAGTATCTACAAAGCTTTCCTCTTTTCTCCTTTTAAATAAATCAGTTTTTTTTTTCCTGCCAGCTTTCTTAACTATGCAGTTTTCACACCTATACAAAGTGATCAGGAATACAACAGTATGGATAATCACACACACCCTTACACTTTATGACCTTTTCTTATTCCTTCATTGCTGTCCTTCTGAGTCACAGCTTTCTTCTGATTTCTTGGCTGAAGTCTCCACTTAGTTGAACCAAGCTGTACAGAATCCCTAACTATTTCAATTTCATCACTGTCAACACTAAAGTTGCACAGTTCTTCCGCAGTCACCTTTGTCTCTCCAGTCTCCCTCATTGATTTCAATTTTGTGTTTTGGGTTCAGATGTCACATGTTCCTTATTGAATTTTCTGCTTCCTAACCATGCTAGATTGCCATCTCCAATCCTGCCCGTGGGGAGGCTGCTTCTTTTTTTGTTCTGCAACACATTGCACATTGATTTCCGTTGGCAATCCTGTGCATCCTGTCGGTGTCCCTTCCCCGGCTAGTGGTGTTTGCTTTGCACAGGTTTCTTTCTTTTCATCCCCCCCCAAACCTTTCTGAGCAGAGTGTTGATGCTTCATTATGTCTATGGCCGCAATGAGTCTGGTTTTTAACAGTAAATGTTTTTTTAAAAGGAGAGAAGAGGCATCAGCCCCTACGTTCAGTGTTTAGGCAGCAGCGATATTTCATTGACACATCCATGTAGCCTGATTTATGTATGTTTAAAGCAGTGGTGTCCAAACTTCGGCCCTCCAGATGTTTTGGACCACAACTCCCACAGTCCTTTTCCATTAGAAATACAGGTTTGGAATTCTGGGAATTGTGGTCCAAAACATCTGGAGGGCCAAAGTTTGGACATGTCTGGTTTAAAGGGTGTGTGTGAAAGAGAAATGCCCTTAGAAGTTTAGGGAGCATCCCACCTGACAGAGGTGTGGACAGTGCCTAAACCCTGGAGCAGGGGTCCTCAAACTATGGCCTGGGTAGCAGATAAGGCCCACCAGGGTCCTGAATCCAGCCCACCAGTCATTGCAGACCCCCCCCACTTGCCCCCACTTGAGCTGAAAGCTCGCTGACCATTTTGTAGTGTCTTCAGCCACACTACCACAGTCATACCCCGCCCAACATCCCTGGGCCTCTGTCCTTCCACCCTCCTCATGCACAGCGCATATCCTTCCATCACAGTTACCCCTCCCCGCCTTCCACTGCTGAGCTTGTGTAATGGCCGCCAATGGTGAGTCATCAGATTAAAGTGAGGCTTGGTAATCAGAGTGTGGCTCCTAGCGACTGGGGCAGCAAGCAGGAAAGGGAGGCAGGACACTCCGAGTGCCTAGTGGGGTTGGGGAGCTGATGGGGTTCCTTGGTCACCAGTCCCCAGGGGGAGGGAGGAAAGGGTTGTGTGTGTGTGTTTCCCCCATTTCAATGGTTCTTTTTGGTGAGGGCAAAGCCCGTTCTTGCCCGTAGTGTCTTGGGGGGTGAGCAGAACGAGCCCTCCCCTAGCCCCCTTGGAGCTGCGGGAGAAGTGGGGTTGTTGAGCAGGATGGCAGGCGAGGAGAGCGGCATTGGTCTGGGGGTGGGGTGAAGCGGGTTGGGCCTTCCCTCTCTCCCCCTTGGAGCCACACCTGGGAGCTACAGGGTGCTGGCCACTGGAGCCGCCAGGTGGGGCCATTGGGATGGGCAGGCTGCACTGGGTGTGGTGTGGAGGGTATCCAGTAGGCCCTCCCTTTCCCCCAGTGTTAGAACCCTGGGGTTCCCCCCCCCCCCCAGGTTTAGAACAGGCTTGATTTGGCTCCACACTCACCCTCTCACATATTCTGCCAGTAGCTCATAGCTGGGGAAATTGTTCTGATGGCAGATACCTTTACTGCCAGATCTCCAAGATCCACCAACAGGAAAGGATTCAGAATAAAGGAAAATTATTTTAAACTAATTTTAAGATGGTATATGACACCAGTCAGACTGAATAGAATAAATCCAAGATATTCTAAGCTTTGCTGGAAATGTGAAAAAAAGATAGGCACCTATATTTATCTTTGGTGGGAATGTGAAATAGTTCAAAAGTTTTGGCAACAGATTTTCAGTGAGATAAAACAAATACTTCAAGTTGATATTGAATGTAAGCCGGAAATTACCACTTGCTAATGAATACAATATAAAAACAAAAGAATTAATTGCAAATCTTTATGTCAGCAGCAAGACTGATTATAGCTAAAAACTGGAAACTGAAGCTAGATTTTAAAATTGCGGATTGGTATAATGAAGTGTGGGATATAGCCTTAAATGATAAATTGTCTTGCAGTTTAAAAGTTTTGCGAGGGGAAATGAGGAAGGATATTTTTTATGATATCTGGGGGAAATTTATAGACTATGTGCTACTAAAAGGGAAAGGGAAACAACCGACTTACAATCCAACACAGTTCTGGAGAAAAGGACTCTAAGAAGCCAACTAGAAAAAGAGAAGATGAAGAAAGAATAGAAGCTAAAGGAACAACTGGATGGTCCCGGGGGAGTGAGGGTGCACTTTTATTGTTTGTATTGTTTGTTTGTATTATTGTTTATATTGTTTGTTTGCTAGTTTTAAAATAAAAAAATAAAAAATAAATCACACAGGTTTTCTTAAAAAAAGATTTAAAATGGTCATCTAATATTGAAAGTATTATTAAGAAAGCACAACAAAGAATGTTTTTTCTGGGTCAACTTAGGAAGTTCAGACTGCCAAAAGAACTGTTGATTCAATTCTATAGAGGTGTTACTGAATCTATCATCTGTTCCTCTATAACTGTCTGGTTTAGTTCTGCGACTAAGCATGACAGATATAAACTTCAAAGGATAATTGGAACTGCAGAAAAAATTATTGCTACTAATCTGCCATCTATTGTGGAATTGTATACCACATGAGCTAAAAAGAGGGCGATGAAAATACGGTATATACAGATTACACACATCCTGGACATAACCTATTTCAATTGTTACCCTCAGGGCAACGTTTTAGGGCATTGCACACTAGGACAACTAGATATAAAATAGTTTCTTCTCAAGTGCTATCAAACTGTTGAATAATTAATTTTTACTTCTTTCTTTTTAAATAATAGGTTATATTGTATTGTACTGTGTTTTATTGTTGACTATATGATTCTTATATTTCCTTTTATAAATGGAGAGCATATTTTATCAAAACAAATTCTGGGTGTGTCCAACCACACTTGGCCAATAAAAGTATTCTGATTCTGATTCTGATTCTAATCAAATTTTGTTAAGCAAATTTTCCTTTATACAAATTTCCCATAGGAATGCATTGAAAACAGTGTAATCCCTAATCACAACCATTTTTATGTTGTACGGATTTGCTCCATAGACGATTCTGTTAAGCAAATTTCCCCTATCTCCGGAATATTTTATATTGTACAGATTTTATGTTCTACAAACCATTTGTTATACGAGGCTCCACTGTAGTTGGATTGTTCCAGACTTTGAATGACACTGTTTATGAGCAAGTTACTTGTAATTATTTTCATTTTTCAGTAATAAAGATAATCACAGTAAAATATGAATATCGCTTAAAAGGTGTAATTTCACGCAATTTTAATGGGACTATAATTCTTCATTTCTTTTTATAGTTATGAGGGTGTGGAGTAAGGAGGGAAAGAATGTACACTAAATTCCTCATTCTCACTGACTCAGACTATCTCAGTATGAGGAGAGGTCTTGGAGAGGAATCTCCAAGTCCCACATGGATCCTCATCTCCTCTGGAGAGTGCGACAAAGAGTTCTTCCTTTCCTCTTAATGGCTTTCTAAAGTGTCTCCAAGGTCCTTTTCCCATGAGAAGCAACACACACACAGAGGTGCTGGGGAGTAGAGATGGGCACGACCAGAAATTTTTTTTTTCAAGTTGTCGTTTGTCGGGACGGGTCCGTTTCGGGTCGTTTCCATTTTTCGCGAATTTTTTAAAAAAAATTGTCGCTTTGTCGTGTCGTTTGTTGTTTGTCATTACCACAGCGATTTCACGCGATTTGACGTCCCAGACTATTCCCCTCCACAGGGTATGAAAGGACCTTGGCTTGCCAAAATGAACTTTGGAAAATAGAAAATAAATGGTAGGGTAGTATATAAATATATATATTTAAAATAAATCCACACCTCCCCTCCCAGTCAAACCTCCCCTTTGAAGCAATATCAGATCAGAAAAGAAATCCTCACAAACAGGAGAATAAAAAAGAATAAACTGCTAGGCTTGCTATTCCCCCCCACCCCCAGGGTATGAAAGGACCTTGGCTTGCCACCAAGCAAATGAACTTTGGAAAATAGAAAATAAATGGTAGTATATAAATATATATATTTAAAATAAATCCACACCTCCCCTCCCAGTTAAACCGCCCCTTTGAAGCTCAAGCAATATCAGAAAAGAAATCCTCACAATAAAACTGCAGGAGAATAAAAAAGAATAAACTGCGTTGCTATTCCCCGCAGCAGACAGGGAATGAAAGGAGTTATTTCCTAAAAATTCAATTTAATCAATTCCCTCCCTGCCTGCCGAACTGAAAAATCTAAAGGCTCTGCGAAATTGAAACGAGCACAGCAGCCAGCTACACACACAGCCCTCCTCCCCCCTCCTCCAAGCCCGGACTGCGACTGTTCTGGGAGTGCCTCGGGTTTTTATGCCCTCCGGCACATCCAGAAGTGTCAGTCAAAACCTGGCCATGCGATTGGTAGAATGGGTCCAAAAATTTGCATGGTCCCATCCCATGGCCAGCCCATCATTGCGCAGGTGTAAAAAAATAAAAATAAAAATAAAAATAAAATAAAATCAATGGAGACGTTTTATTGCTAGAAAAACCCACTGCTGCTACTGTAAAAATTCAAGCATTTAAAATAGCTAATTTTCGCATGTTTCTGTGGTGCTTTGGTGGGTTTTTGGACCACGATTTCAAAAAAAATATTGCGGTCGCCATTTTGGATCCCCCCCCACCGCATGGCAAATGGAGACGACGAGACTTATGCCCCCCCCCAGCCTGGTACCAGGTCCAGCAGCCCAGGACAGGAGAGGGGAGGGAGGCCAGGACCCAGACCCCCAGAAACCACCCCTCTGGTAGGTGCCCTCAGACAGGCATATTTTCGCCTACTTTTTTGGCCGGGAATCGGGATTTTTTTTTATTTTTAAAACTTTTTTCTGTGCAGCTTGGCATCGCGCAATCACCGCGCGATGCCATGAACGACAATGACAAATCAGACCCAATTTATCATTTATCGGTTCGAGTTCGAGTTCTGACGGCTTAATTGCCGTTTCCGTTTCCGTTACGTAACGGAAACGAGGATCGAAAACGGAAACGAGAATTTCGCGAAGTCGTGCCCATGTCTACTGGGGAGACACAGAGAGATGCCTCAGTAGTTATGAAAGACACCAACAATCCACCAATTTCTTCAAATCCTTACATACAACAGCTGCTATCCTAGTTCACATAGTTGTATGAACTGCAGGCAAGGGGGTTTCAGAATTTATGGTCCACTGCCCCCTGACATCTTCAGGAATTCCCCCAAGCTAGAACTTGTGTGGGGGGTGGGTGGGAGGGAACCAGCCAACCCCCTCTCAGACCTTTCAGGTGTCTTTACAATGACTTCTACATACAATTTAAGTGAGAGAGATTTTTTTTTCATAATGTTTGATGCTTCCTGTGCATCACTTAGTCCCTGTTGCAGTCCCACCCACCCCAATACTGTAAATTTCCTGCAGGCACCTGAGTTTCAGCAACAGTTAGGCACAAACTAGGGAGATCTTCACCCAGCAACAGGCCACATGAATTTTTCATCCATCTATCTTGCTTGTGATTGACAAGCAGCAGGTGGCACTGTGTCCTCAAACACCATAAATGGTCTTGGTGGGAGCTGGCTTTTTCTAGCTTGGAAATAAAAACTTACAGGAAATAACTGTACCGTAGAGAACTTGGTGATTATTTAATTCAGCACCTGAAATGCACACACTTAGCTGGACACACATATTTGTCTCATTCTTCTTCTGGAGGTTTCTGTGGCTTCTAGGACACAAAAAGCCACAAGTTGCAAACAACACACCCTTAAATTCTCCATTCTACGTACCCAGGGACCCTGGAGTTCTTCAGTCCTCTGTCCTTAATTTTGTGTTCCAAAATCTCTATGCTTCACACATTCTTCCCCGTTGTTGTTGTTGTGACTGATTCTTCGTGACCCCATGTCCATGTAGTTTTTCTTGGCAGGAATATTGGAGTGGCTTGCCAGTTC
This sequence comes from Phrynocephalus versicolor, assembly GCA_023846285.1. Classification (NCBI taxonomy): domain Eukaryota; kingdom Metazoa; phylum Chordata; class Lepidosauria; order Squamata; family Agamidae; genus Phrynocephalus; species Phrynocephalus versicolor. The sequence goes on along the minus strand of JAHTLZ010000038.1, from coordinate 787,487 downwards.
CTACTCCAGGCACCTACAGCACCTGGTGTTCCCTGGTGGTCACCCATCCAAGTACTAACCAGGGCTGACCATGCTTAGCTTCTGAAATCAGGCGAGATCCGATGTGCTCAGACATCTCCAATGCACCTTTCACTGAATCTTTGGACCAATTCAGATAGTAATGGTCAAGCACATTTCCTGGAAAGGCACTTTCCCTCCAGGTATGCAACTCCTTCAAAGCTCCAAGCACAAGCAATGAGATTCGCTAACAAATCTTGCATCTGCTCAGAATGACCAAACAAAACCAAAGCAACATGTGGGACAAGAAAATTCATAGATTCATAGATTCACAGAATCATGAAGGTGAAAGTAGTCTATAAGGCCATCAAGTCCAACCTGCTGCTCCATGCTGGAATGCAAATCAAAGGCCCTCTGCCAGTTGGTTGTCTAGATTTCTCTTGAATGCTTCCAGTGTTGGAGCACTCACCACCTCTCAAGGTAACTGTTTCCATTACCATACTAGTCTAACAGTTAGGAAGTTTTTCCTGATATTCAGCTGAAATCCAGCTTCCTGTGTCTTGAGTCCATTGTTGCATGTCCTGCACTCTGGGATGCTCAAGAACAGATTTGGCCCCTCCTCTGCAGGACAGCCTTTCAAGTGTTTGAAAAGTCCTATCATATCTCCCCCATCTGCTTTTTTCAAATCTAAACATGCCCAGTTATTTCAGTCTTTCCTCTTTGTGTTTCCTTTCCAGCCCCCGATTATCCTTGTGGCCCTCCTTGGAGTTTGTTCCAAATTGTCCACATCCTTCTTGACATACTGTGTCCAAAACGGGACACAGGACTCAAGCTGAGGCCTAAGCTGTGTTTTGAATAGAGGGGAATTATCTCTCACTGGATTTGGAGATTAGATTCTATTAATGCAGTCTAATATGTTGTTGTTGTTCAGTCGTTCAGTCGTGTCTGACTCTTTGTGACCCCATGGACCAGAACACACCAGGCCCTTCTGTCTTCCACTGCCTTCCAGAGTTTGGTCAAATCCATGTTGGTTGCATCGATAACACCATCCAACCATCTCATTCTCTGCTGTCCCCTTTTCCTTTTGCCTCCAATCTTTCCCAACATCAGGGACTTTTCCAAGGACTCCTGTCTTCTCATGAGGTGGCCAAAATATTGGAGCCTCAGCGTCAAAATCTGTATTTCCAATGAACATCCAGAGTTGATTTATTTCAGGATGGATAGGCTTGATCTCCTTGCAGTCCAGGGGACTCTCAAGAGTCTCCTCCAGTCTAACATAGCACTTTTTCTTTTTTAAACCGTCTGTTCATATTCATCATGTGGTCTGCAACAATTCCAAGATACTTCTCATTCACAGTATTACTGAGCCTGGAATTCCCCTCCAGGTAACTTTATGTTTCCTAGGTGCATTTATCCCTCATCTTGTAACTGCAGGTGCAGTAGTTTGCATTCCTTCATCTTTAATTTCATTCTGCTTTCAGCATAGTGCTCAAGCTTATCAAAATCATTTTGAATGTTTCTGTCTTCTCAGATATTTGCTATTCCACCAAATTTTGTGTAATCCACAAATCTGATTCATTTCCCCTACATCGTTGATCCTTTTTAAAATTAATCCTTGATTATTAAAAAGCAAAACTATTTATTAATAAAAATGTTGAAGAGCACCAGGCCCCAGAACTGATCCCTGGAGTGCCCCACTTGTTACTTCTTCACAGTTTGAGATGGTGCGATTCATCATCACTAGGTAAAGGTAAAGGTAAAGGTAAAGGTTCCCCCCGCATATGCATGCTAGTCGTGTCCGATTCTAGGGGCGGTGCTCATCTCCGTATTCAAGTTGGAAGAGCCAGTGCTGTGCAAGTCCATGGCCATGTGACTGGCATGGCTGCAAGGAAACACTGTTTTACCTTCCCGCTTTTTACGGTGGTACCTATTTATCTACTTGCATTTACAGGCTTTCGAACTGCTAGGTTGGCAGGAGCTGGGGTTATCAGCGGAAGCTCGCTCCGCTGCGTGGCACCCGGGATTTGAACCGCTGAGCTGCCGACTTTGCAATCTACAGTTTTGGTGCCTTAGTCCACTGAGATAGGGACAAAGTGCCAAAATATAGTATTCATTTTTATATGTTTTTTTTGGGTGTAAAACAAATCATTTGAGTTTCCATTATTTTTATGGGGAAATTTGCTTTGATGTACAAGTGCTTTGAATTACAAGCATGTTTCTGGAATGAATTATCCTCATAAACCAAGGTTTTACGGTATCTGACAAATCTGTAATATTCATTGACTATAGCAATGTCTATACCATAGTCTTTCGAGACTGAAGGATGCCAATGATGATGATAGCAATTCAGTATATAATTTGTGCTCATCACTAATCATCACCCTAAAAATTAAGCATACAGTAATATCTTGGTTTATGAGCATAATCTGTTCTGGAAACATGCTTGTAAATCAAAGCACCTGTATATCAAACCAAGTTTCCCCATAAGAAATAATGGAAACTCAGATGATTTGTTCTGGGGTCCCATAAACCACATGCTGTAGACTTAAATGGCTAAAACCAACAAAAGAAGTTGGCTAGAAGGCCACGGCCACACCATGGTTTATATACTTGGCTATGGAATCTGCTTTGCTTGGGATGAACAACTGGATTTTACTCTTGTGTTATTGATGTGACTCCGATCGCACCGTCTGGAAGCAAGAGATACAGCATGGTCTACATAAATTTGAAGAGGCATTTGTCCAACAGGCAGAGGAAAAGAGGCAGGCACGGAAAGAACGAAACTTAAGGACCGGGCAAGAAACAGAATACATCTGCCCCCAGTGCGGTAGAGACTGCCATTCCCGAATTGGTCTATTTAGTCACACTAGGTGCTGTTTTTAGGATCTCTACTCCAGGCATGATACCATAGTCTTTCGAGACTGAAGGATGCCAATGATCTATTAATGTGACAACAATAAAGTGCAATTTGTAGCCATAGACACTTTTTACTAGCTGCCCCATGACTAGAAATGGTTTGAAAAATAAGATGTTGAAAACAAATTAATTAAAAATATAAATATAAAGAAAAATAAAACTCTAACCTACACTCCCCTTTGAAAACATTCCTGGCTGGTTCAAGGAAGACCCCCTTTCCTTTCTCCCCCCTCTACTTTGGAGGCTGTATGAGATGGAACTCTCCAGACAATTTCCAATAATCCAGCATTTGGAGAGAGAGAGAGAGAGAGAGAGAGACTACTGGCTCACTTGTGATCATGTTACCTGCTCCAGTGCTTGTATTGCAAAACATTGCTTGTTGATCAAGGCAAAATTTGGAAGAAATTTTTGCTTGTCTTGCAAAATGCCTTAAACCAAGGTGCTCTTAAACCAAGGTATTACTGTATATGTGTGGCTACACCCTGCTTTGGTTTCCTTGGAGATCAAGAATTCTAGTATAACATGGTCACTTTACTGCCACTTCCTCCATTAAGTCATCCCAACTGGTTAAATTCAAGTCAAGGATAGCTAGACCTCTAGTTTCTTTCTCTACTATTCATAGGAGAAAAATCATCCTCCACATAAGCCAGGAATTTTCTTGGAAGAGCAATGCTTGGCAGAATGCTAGGATATTTCTCATCTTAAGGCAACTGTGCATCTAATAAAATCTTGCATCTCCTGGTTTACTTTTTCATTGGATCTTCCTTTATTCATCTCCACGCTTAGACAGAATAGGAAGTGTACTATTTGAAGAAGGAAAAATGTGGTCCCTAGACAAATTATTTTATTCTCGTTCCCATCAACGTGTAGGAGTTTTTACAGTCTTGCATGCTGCCTGTGGTTTGAGTGACTGGGATGGAATTTTCTTGATTGGCTGACTGTCAATCTTTCCACCACTAACCAATCATTTCCTCCTGCCTCTAAATTCAGAGACAGCGATGCCTCTCTGCTGACCTTCCCTTTTCCTCCTGAGTCTGTTGGAAACACAAGGTTTTTTAAAAATTTCCTGTTCATCTGTTGCCAATTGTATGTAATGATATTTTTTATTCTTTGTCTAAAAATGTTTCTGAGTGAGTTACTGAGACTGCAAGTGCCAGTTAATGAGAAAGGGGTGAACTATCTGGGGCAGCAGTAGCTATAAAGCTGCAGCTATAAATCTCTGTGCTTTGTGTAGCAAAATGAATGTTACTAGAAATTCCAAACTCTGCAATACAATGGACTTCTGTGTTCAATACAAGTTATAACAATCATAATCCACAGGTAGATCTGGGAGGAACTATGATTTAGCAGAAGAAATGGAGGCAATGACAGAGTTTACTTTCTTGGGCTCCTTGGTCACTGCAGATGGTGACTGCAGCAATGACTGCAGGAAAGCAATGGCAAACCTAGGCAAGCATCTTAAAGAGCAGAGACATCACTTTGCAAACCAAGGTCAGGATAGTCAAAGCTATGGTTTTCCCAGTAGTGATGTATGGAAGTGAGAGCTGGACTATAAAGAAGGCTAATTGCCGCAGAATTGATGCTTTGAGCTGTGGTGCTGTGGGAGACTCTTGAGAGTCCCCTGGACTGCAAGGAAATCAAACCTATCCATCCTGAAAGAAATCAACCCTTAATGTTCACTGGAAGGACAGATTTTGAAGATGAGGCTCCTGTAATTTGGCCAGTCCACCTCATGAGGAGAGAGGAGTCCTTGGTAAAGTCCCTGATGTTGGGAAAGATGGAAGGCAAAAGGAAAAGCGAATGGCAGAGAATGAGGTGGTTGGATGGTGTGATCAATGAAACCAATATGGATTTGACCAAACTCAGGGAGGCAGTGGAAGACAGGAAGGCCTGGCGAGCTCTGGTCCATGGGGGTCACGAAGAGTTAGACATGACTGAACAACTGAACAACAACAATGATTTAGCAGCAGATCATGCATGCAGAGCTTGATGAAATATCTCATGTATCCTGTGTACACATCAGTATATATTAGCCAGAACTTGGGCAATCAGGCAACAATGAGAAGGGAAAACTCTTCCAGTACATTATGGATGCAGCAAAGATATGGCCCATCTAAATCTAGCACCCCAGGTAGTTAGCTAACATTACTTTGAAAGCTAGCCGTCATGATTCACAAATCTAAAATTGAACTCCATCAAAACCCCAAGTGTTCGGGAAGAAAGCTTCTTTTGACTGGAAGCAGCAAACAAAAATAAATAGATCAGAAGCTTTTTTTTCTTTGTCATTGCCCATGTCCTTTCTAGCCCAGTGAATGACACGTTGCTAAATAAAGTACAAAACAATGATTTATATGTAAAAGAGCTACCAAACCCATCTACTGTATTCATAAAAATAATCAATTGTTCTAACGGTTCAATCCCTTTGGAGGCAAGTCACGTTTTTTTCTCTAAGAAGTTAAGGGGAGGATAGATTCACACAGTAAATATAGACTCTATAGTTACAGGATCATCCTTCTTGAAATAAATACATTAATGATGTTTATACTGTGGCTTTCTTTGCCTTTCTCCCCTTCTCCATTTTCCCATTGCAAATACAATTTCTGATACTATACATCTTTGTTCAAATGTGGTTTCCTATTTTTTAGAAGTGAACATTGGAAGGAAACACAAGAAGAAAACAAAAGCCACGCGGAATGATGTGACCCATATTTTGCCATGTGACGAAACTTAGGAACAGCTTTTCCATCTCCGTCCTGTCTTTGGCTTGGATGTTAGGCAACCCACCTGGAATAAGTTATTTGTTATTGTAATAAGACTTCCTCCCTCCCTCGTTATTGCTTCTGCATGCTGGGCTCTTAGTTGTCCTTGTTCACAAGTATGACCACTTGACACCCAAAGTAGTGGATAGAATTTAGGAGACCTGTATTTAGATCCTGGCTCAGCCATGGGAACTTAGTAAGGAGCAGAAAGTGGAACTGGTAAAATCACACCTTAAATTGAATATAAACCTGAAACACCCTATTAGGGTTGCTGTAATAGAAGCTACTTAAAAGCAGATAAAACACAAACAATCTCTAGAATTTCCTGATGTAATTCTAAAATCTGAGCTTGTTCAATTCCTTTGGTCATTTGGAGAGTTGAGCATGGTGATGAAGACCTGCTGGTATATCTCTTGATGATCTGCAAGAGGTTGTCAAAGATTTCTGAGGGCAACTAGGTGGGGTTTTATCACAACTGAAGCCAATGTAGACAGGTGAGTCATACTGGTAGATATTCCAGCATCTTAATGAGACACACCTTATACCAGGATAAGATTCATGAAAATCCAAAAAAATATTATGGTTTACCATGCCACAAAAATGTGGGTATCTGTAAAGGAAAATTACCCAGCCTTTTTTTTAAAAAAAAATGTTTGGGCACCTGTTTTTACTGCAGGGTAGCAGTGGGAATGTGACCAATGAGGGTAGCAATGGGTGTGTCCCTTCAATTCATCTGGACCATTAATTAATTCATTTGTTTGTGCCAGTCTGTTTAGCAGTTGAACAGGTGTTTAGGAAAGGCTTTGAAGCATCAAGTGTCTGTTCAGCTGCTAAACAAACTGGCACAAACCAGCATCTAATACCCATTTTGACTGAATTATCAGTTGAAGGAAAGCAAGAGAAAGCACCAATTAATATGGAAAGCAAAATATCAGAAAATACTCAGGAAGCATGCTGATAATGAACTTCAGGGGGTAAAGACCGCTGACTGGATTCCCTCTTGGTCCCCCAATAATTTAGTACTAGAAGGAGCTATAGGAACATCCTGCCTAGCACCCGACATCTGTTAAAAAAAGAAAGAAAGAAGAAATGGCAACTAAATTAACACCAAGAAACACCATTTTAACGTTATTCCTTATGCCAGGAGTTCCGCTGAGATGCGCTTAAGGGGGCATGGTCGGCTTTTTTTAAAAAAGCCAGCTGCTTGTGGGGGCATGCTTTTTAAAGATGTTTTTTCCTGCATTTACAAGTGATTTTTGGCAGTCATGGGGTAAGGCTTATTGGGAAGCAAACAGACCCGGCTCCAGGTTCATGGAGGCAGTCTACCTCCCTCAGGGAGACCAGGCCCCTCTCCAAAATGGCTGCCTATGCACTATAACAAATCAAAAGGGTTCTGCTATCAGTGCTAGTCAGTGCTATACAGGATCGTGTTGTGCAGGGTATTACTGTAGCCTTTTTGCTAGGCTTGCATTCCTTCTAAAAATACCTTGGGGTTCTTTTGCCGCTTGGGGTGGGACAGGGATTTAATCAAAACCAGAATTTAGATGAAATAGAGAAAGGCTTTATTAAAACAAGCAAAGCTTTGCTGGCAACAGTGGAATCAGTTTCCAAAAGCTGAAGCCAAAAATACATTCAAATCAATACATGTTAAATACCATTCGTTCCCCCACCCCCAATACATCACAATTGATCACGAGTCCAAGCATTGCCCATTCAGGAGTGGGGAACATTACACGCGCAAGTCGTTCCTCTAGCATAGACTTTCATTGTGCTATTATCTGGACATGATTTGCAACATGGTCTGAGCTAACTTAGACAAAAGGGCATTTTATGCTGGCTCGCTGGGAATCAAAACTAAGTTAAGGTATGCATGGGAATACATGAAACAGTTGAGGAAGTTTGAAACAGTTAGAGCTGGAACATCTTGTAGAAACAGTGAGGACAGTGGGTTATCTAGGTCACATTCCATTCATGGGAGCTAACACAGCTTACAGACTGCAGTTAGAATTTTATACTGACACAGACGTTTTAGAAAGCATTCTAAGGTAGCGTAACAGACGCCATTTTAAGATCCTAGTCTACATTACTATATATATAATCGTGACCCCTAAAAATAAGGTTTATTTTATTTTATTTTTTTATTATTATTTATATTTATATACCACCCGATTTTCACCAGAGGAACTCAGGGCGGTGTATAGTGTCCTGGTTTCACTGGCAAATGCTTGATGCATTTTTAAAATAATTTTTATTAAAGGTTATAAAACTACAATACAAAAAAAAAAAAAAACAGAACAACAAAGTACTGTAGCGGAAAAGAAAGTGGCAATTTTTTTTTTAAAAAATAAGCAAATTGTTCTGCTCATATATCACCTGATAGTGCTTAAAGCACTCTCTGGGTGGTTCACAGTTGATTTATGCAGGCTACCCCTTCCGCTCCCAGAGAGCTGGGGACTCATTTTACTGGCCTCGGAAGGATAATAGGATGAGTCAACCTTGAGCTGTCTACTTGGGATTGGACCCCAGGCTGTGAGCACAGTTATAGCTGCAGCACAGGAATCCAACCAGAATTTATTTATTTATTATTAGCCAACTTGGGTCCCTTCGGGGAGAAAGGTGGCAAACAAATAAAGTTTATTTATTTATTTATTTATTTATTTATTTATTTATTTATTATTAGTGAAAATAATTAGAATAATCATGTGCCATCCAGTCAATTCAGATTTGTCAGGGTTTTCTAGGTAGACAGTACACAGAAGTGGTTTACAGTCCCATCTGGGGTTGGGGGTTGGGAATCCCAAGACTGTGCAGCTCACCCAAGGCTTCACAAGCTGGCCCTTCTGGGAGGCACAGTGGGGAATCGAACTCTCAGCCTCTGGCACCTCAGGCAGATACCTAGTCCACTGAACTGTGTGCATGTGGAAATCATGATCCAAATTAATGCAGCCAAGATGAGAGCTTAGCCTTAGGGGATTTAAATGCTTTTGAACTACAATTCCCAGAATTCACTGGTGAATATGGCCAATGAAGTCACACACATCCCACACACACACACCCAAACCCACCTCTATTGGAGAACCATTGTGGTTGAGGCATCTGGCCACGGATTCAGAGCTTGGGAGTTGAATTCCCCATTGGGCCACCTTGAGATGGGCTGGACTTTGGTGATCCGCAGGGCCGCTTCCATCTCTGCTGTGCTACGATGGGGAGGGTGAAAGGCAGAACAACAAGTTTGGGCAACGCTTCTAGTTAAAACATGCAATTCACTTCTGCCTTCTCCCCCCACCCTCGAGTCTTGTTGCAGCAAGCCACATCCCTAACCTCACTGCCTTGCAACCAGCGGACCTGAAGGAGAGCAGAGGACCCAAGCGTTGCCCCAGCGGCTGTACTCGGTGAGGGTTGCTAAGGAAACAGAATTTGGACAACAGGGCCAAGCCATGTACAGTATGTTGCTTTTCATACCAAAACTGCTGGAGTTAACATGAAAACGGGCATGTTGTGAAAGCAGAATAAAAGGTGTATGATTCCCAAAAAGCCATGGTTTCAACTGTGTTCTGTGCATGAGCACGGTTTGATGGCTTTCATTTGTCTGCCTTAGAATCCCACCTCACTGGTATTACTAATACACCAAAAAAAAATCTGCCTTAGAGAGTTAAGAGCTCCTGAGGGTTTAACTTAGAAGTGGGTAGGTTTTGGCTGAACCGCAGGGGTGTGGGGAGTGATGGCTGTCCATAGAATCATTTGCAGTGGTTCACTTTCATGGCAGCTTTTCAAACATTTAAACAAGAGTAGAGTAATTCAGGGGTAGGAAGATTGTTGGCATCTACTGCTGCATCTCTGGGTGATTTTGTAGAGTGAACAGTCAAAATCTAACTGCTAGTCCCAGCTTAAATAGAGCCATAAAATTACTGTATGTACTTGAATATAAGCCTAGTTTTTCAGCCCTGATTTTGGGCTGAAAAAAGGGGTCCTCGGTTAAATATTCGGGTCAATACTTTTAGCCACTGAGGCAAGTTTGGGTCGGTGGCTAAAAATCATTTTAAACATTGTGCGGCACTTCTTCTGAAACCCCCATGTTTAAAATGACTTTTTAAAAAGTCATTTTAAAACAATGTTTACAATGACTTTTAGCCACCAACTCAAGCACTTGTGGCTAAAAGTCCTTTTAAACATCACACACACACCCAGCTCACAAAGGAGGAGTTGCCAGGCCCTGCTGCATTTCCCACCCTAGGCTTATACTTGAGTCAATAAATTTTCCCAGTTTTTTGGGTTTAAATTAGGAGCCCCGACTTATACTCGGGTTGACTTATACTCGAGTATATACAGTAATAGGATTTCTGTCAGTGCTAACTTACCATACCACCATTGATTCAGTGGGTCTAGTTTATTGTTTCCCGACCTTGAGCCCCTAGACATTCTTGAACTGCAACTCCCAGAAGCCCTTGCCTGCACAGCTAATGCTGAAGGCTTCTGGGAGTTCTAGTCCAAGAACATCTGGTGACCCACCAAGACTGGGAACTAGCCAAAGACAGAGGCTTTTTACATTACTCAAAGTGTTATGTCTTCTTTGGTGCCAGGCTCTTAGTGGATCTTTGGGTTCCAATGAAAAACAACAACGGCTTAGGGAATTGGGTATGTTTAGCCTTTCAAAAAGAAGGCTGAGGGGGATACGATAGCTATGTTTAAATATTTGAAAGGATGTCATATTGAACAGCAAACAGGTTTGTTTTCCATTGCTTCAGAGACTAGGACTCAGGGCAGTGGTTTCAAATTACAGGAAAAGAGATTCCATTTGAACATTAGGACGAATTTCATGACAGTTAGAGCTGTTCGGCAGTGGAATATGCTGCCATGGAGGGTGGTTGAGTCTCCTTTGGAAGTTTTTAAGCAGAGGCTGGATGGCCATCTGTCGGAAATATTGTGATGGGGTTCCTGTATGGCAGGGGGTTGGACTGGATGGTCCTCGAGGTCTCTTCCAACTCTATGATTCTAACACACCAACAAATTAGATCTAAAAAGCCTGAAGCCAGCTGGCCCCTGGTCTAGATCATCCGGAAGGATTTCTCACACTCCGTCATGGACCTCCTGGTGCAATGAGAGGCAGAAGATGTAACTTTTGGAAGCCAATGGCTTCAATTGAAGAGTTCTCCATATCAGTTGCATGCTGCACTGCCCAGCTTGGCAGGAAACAAATACTGTACTTTAATGCTTTATAGTGAGTTCTTGAGACAGGCAGCCCCGTAGAGACAGATTTTCTCATGTCTTCTTTTGACTCTGTGGCAGGGAAAATCACCAGTTCTTATGGAATCTCACAGAGATATAATGCAGAGATAAGCTGTGAGTTGTTAAGGAATTAAAATTTCTAGCACCTCTGTTTGCTCAGTGCCCAGGGCCACAAGTGCAGATCTACTTCCCATATAGGAATACATGCTTGTGAACAAAATCTGAACATGTCCAGGTAGTTTAACATGACTAATAGAGATGGGCATGAAACGGAAAAATGGTGTTTCATTTTGTTTTTTGGTTCATTTTTCTTTGGGTTGTTTTGTTTAGTTTTTAATGAATTTTTAAGTAAAAATTCATTTCATTTTTTTTTTGGTTTTGTTTCATTTCATTCTTCTTTTTTTCTTAAAAAAAACTGTCTCTCTCATATGGATTTTTGCCAGAGAGAGAAAGATGCAGGAAAGCAACTTCATCCCCAGAGAAGCAAGCCACCGACAGAGGTAGAGGGGGAAGGGAATATATTTGCCTCTGCTGCCATTCTAAACCTTTTCCTACTTTGCGCAATGATAAAATATCCTTTAAAAATATTTTTTAAATTGACCACAGTAATCACAGAATTACATGTCTTAAGCATTGGACATCAACTTTGTAGGGATTATCAGCCATATTTATTAAATATTTAATCATTTTATTTGATTTAAAGTTGGTTTTAACTCATTTTAATCCTTTTATTTTACATCGCACAGCAATGTTGCCTTAAATGAAAAACTAATCAGAACCAAAACCAGTTCATTTTGTTATGTTTTTCTTTAAAATCAGTTCTTTTTTTGTTTCATTCTGAAACAAAACAAAAAATGTAACAAAAATTGTTTCATGCCCATCTCTAATGACTAAGGCCGAGGCGGCAACACTGAAAAGCAGAAGCAGCTATCTGAATTCTTGGACGGTAGAACTACCAGCTTCCATTTATGCTGCTGGTGGTGGTAATAGGTCCATAAATGAACGCCAAATTAGTTTGTTCCTGAATGGTTTTGTATACACAAATCAGCCACGTGCTTCAGTTGATATCATTTAAGTCTCCAATCCATCTTAGTCAGGCAAGTCGGTGAGCTAAATTTATCAAGACCAAAACAAAAACTCCCTGAACCAAAGGGGGGGGGGGCAAAAGGAGGCACACACAGAGAGGGACGTGTCAACTGACTTGCTGTGTATACAATATGATTAATAAAAATGGGTGGCTAAAGAGTCTCTAGTTTCAAAGCCGACAAAACTGTGGGCGAGATGCTTTTGGAGATCAGATGCTCCAGTGGGTGCAAAATCTCATGACCGGGTTTCCTGACAGTGGGGATTCTAAGGCAGTCATTTTGCCAGCCCTCAGTCATTTGCACGGGCTCTGAGAATGATGGGGACATTTCATCATGGCTCAGATGACACTTTAAGAAGGATGCCAAGAAACCAGAGGAAGTTTGGAGGAGGACAAGTAATAATGGGCTCAAGCTACAGAAGGCCAGATTTCAGTTGAATATGGGAGGGGGGGACTTCTTAACTGTTAGAGCAGTATGACAATGGAACTCATGACCTTAGGCGGTGGTGAGTGCTCTAACGTTGGAGGCACTCAAGAGAAAACTGGACCATCATCTGTCAGACCTGCTTTGATGTGAATTCCTGGCTTGAGAAGGGGTTGACCTCGATAGCCTTGGACACATCTTTCAATTCCATGTTTCTATGAGAAGACACCTGCTGCAATTTGCAGCCAAGAAAAAAAATCTTTATTTTTATTTTTATTGCTGGGGTGGACAAAAGCTTGAGAACTTTCTTCTTCAGGCGCTATGGCAGGGGTGCCCAAACTTTTTGTAAGGAGGGCCAGAAGGTGTCAGGGGCCAGTTGCTCCCCGACCCTGCCACCCCACTGCAAGCCCCACCCACTGACCCATAACCTCCACCCACTGACCCCTTGCAACCCCACCTGCAGGAAGGAAGGCGGAGACCAAGGGAGGGAGGGAGGGAGGTGGAAACCAAGAGAGGAAGGAAGGAAGGTGGGGAATAAGGAAGGGGGGAGGGGGGACCAAGGGAGAGAGGAAGGAAGGAAGATGGGGACCAAAGGAAGCACAGGGAGCCATGGCCACTGTAGGGGAATGTGTGGGGGGAGGAGGAGGAGGGAGGGGCGGGCCAGCCAGCCGCGGGCCACTCAAAATGGCCTGACGGGCCGGATTTGGGCCCCGGGCTGGACTTTGCCGGCGCTATGGGCTCGCTCTGATCTGATCTGTTTTCTGTCTCTTGCGGAATTTACCTCTAAGGTATAATACCACAGTTAACATATAAACCAGGCATGACCACACTTTGGCCCTCCTGATGTTTTGGACCACAGCTCCCAGAAGTCCAAGCCTGTATTCCCAATAGCAAAGGACTGTGGGAGTTGTGGTCCAAAACATCTGGAGGGCTGAAGTTTGGACATGCCTGATATAAACAGATGCTGGCCTCAGAGCCATAAAACTATACTTAACATATCTACAGATCCTGGCCAGATCCTCCTTCCCACCATTTCTACTAAGTCTCCCTCCTCTTCTTCCCCCTCCTCTTCTCCCCCCTCCTCTATCCACCCCCAACTCTACAGTATATACTACAGCCAATGAATATCTGGTATGAAATGTATATCTCATTGCATATTATATTGCACACCTCATTCTGCTGCTATATGTTTGAAGAAGTGGATGTGTCCACGAAATGTTACATTAAAATACGAAAGTTAGTCTTAAGGTGCCACATGTTTTGTATCTTTTGTTATGTTTTGTTTTGTTTTTCTTTGATTTTTGCCTGAAATTACTTTATTATGTAAAGCTACAAATGGATGTTGATTTTTATTTTTTACAAACACACACCAAAGAGAAATATGTTTAATGAACAAATATCTAACTAGCCAATGCTTCTCTTCCCCCCACTCCACTGGGACAATTTGGGAGTAACAACCTGCACCATTTACCTCTGTGGAGCCCAATCTCCCGTGCAGAATTATAGTGACTCTTGAAATATGTTTTGCCCTTTCCCTTTTATTAATACACAGTCAATAAATTCTCCCTGTATATACTAATAAATTCACTTCTGCCTGTTTCTCCCCTTGACTTTTATAGTACATATAAGCAGATCACTGATAGCAATATTCCAAATGTTCCTGTGCCTTCCATATTTTTCCAGTCACTTCACTGGAAATTGTATGCTGTTTCTCAATTCCTAGCAATAATTAATCTCACCGCTGTTAACAAATTGGAAGCTGGTTCTTTTTTTGCTCAATTACTTTCCTCCTTTTCAGATTCTGATCAAAGCACTATTTGAGGTCATGGAGCCAAGTTTTGCTTGCTTTGCTGCATTTATTTTCCTTGAAAACCAATTGCCAAATATTCAATATATTCTCAAATTCCCACCACACATGAAAGCAAGAACCTCCTTTCATTTTTTGAACAAGGCTCCCGGACCTGACTCAATACCGGTACAATTTTACAAAAAATTCTCTGAGATAGTCTCTGGAAATATGAAAAATCTTTTTACATCCATTTTAGAAGGTGAAGACATACCAGATTCATGGAAACTATCTCATACAACACTGATTCCTAAAGAAGGGAAACCTAAAGACCTGATACAGAATTACAGGCCAATCGCTCTCCTAAATGTGGATTACAAAATATTTGCAACTATTTTGGCAAATAGATGGCGGATGATACTACCCTCTTTGATATCCCATGACCAAACTGGCTTTCTTCCGAAAAGGCACCTCCAATCCAACATTAGAACTTTTCTCAATGCGTTGGAATATTATGAATGCCACCCTGAGAAGCAAGTAGCCTTCGCATTTATCGATGCTGAGAAAGCATTCGATAATGTATCCTGGTCTTTACTCAAAACTCAGTTAGACTATCTACAGTATGGTCACAGAATGCTACAAGCAATTGTACAAATTTACTCCACCCAAAATACTAGGATTGTAGTCAATGGCTACCTTACAGACAAAGTCAAGATACACAAAGGCACCAGGCAAGGATGCCCTCTCTCCTCCCTGCTGTTTATATTAACTTTGGAGGTGCTACTTCATGTTATAAGAAATACCCCAGGTATTCAAGGCCTACAAAGCAAAGGCGAAATTTACAAGGTGCAAGCTTTTGCAGACGATTTGTTGGTTATTATGGAGAATACTCAGACCTCCACTCCAGAACTTCTAAAGACTTTGGAGGCCTATTCCAAAATTTCTGGACTAAAGGTAAATAGAGAAAAAACACTGTTGCTTACCAAAAATATGACTCCACCCATGACCGAAAAATTGGTAAACCAATCGGGTTTCCAACATGCTAGTAAGGTAAAATATTTGGGTATTACCGTATCTAACCGTTGTAACACTTTACTTAAAGATAACTATGTTAATGGTATAAAAACAATCAAACCTGACTTGGAAACCTGGTCAAGACTCCAGTTATCCTTAATGGGCAGAATTGCTGCAGTTAAAATGAATGTCTTACCTAAATTGCTTTTTTTATTTCAATCTCTACTTATATTACCTAATTTTAAGATCATTACAGATCTGGAAAAAAGTATACATGTATTTATATGGCAAAAGAAAAAAGCAAGGATTAGAAATGTTTATCTACAGGACAGAACAAAAACTGGTGGCTTCGCCCTGCCCAATCTGGTGTTATACTACAAGGCCGCTACCATGACTTGGATCAAAGACTGGATTTTGATGACAAACAATAGAATACTGCAGCTTGAGAGCTATGGCCTAGATAAGGCCTGGCATCATTATATATGGTATAAGGGTAATATACCTACCCTTTTTAAAAAGCACTGGATAAGGAATGCCTTAGTTAAAATATGGTTACCGATTAAAAAACAATTTTACTCCAAAGCACCATTGTGGTTATCTCCGTTGGGAGCGGTTATTAGCCCCCATATAAGTGAAACCCCGAAATTTTTAACTTACAGACACCTTCTGAACGCTGATCACTCTTTGAAACCATTAGCAAAATTAGTTTCAGAAGGTTATAAGTTAGACTGGTGGAAGTATCAACAAATATACTCTCATTTCAAAGACCTCATTAAAGAGGGGGGCTTTATGACTAATGATACTCCACTTGACAAAATACTATGCTCTGGCGATTCAAAGCTCCTTAGTAAATTCTATAGTATTCTGTTAAATGAAAAATGATTGATACACTGGTCAAAGACACTATGATAAGATGGGCAGAAAACTTTGGCTACTCTATTCATCTAAATAAATGGGATTCTTTGTGGAACACAGTCAAAATCTTCAAATCTATAGCCTTTAAGGAAAATTGCTATAAGATGTTCTATAGATGGCATTTTTCACCACATCGTTTATCTAAGATGTATAATTGCTCACCTAAATGTTGGAAATGTAAACATGATTGTGGTACTTTTTACCATATGTGGTGGACATGTAAAGAGGCAAAGGCATACTGGATAATGGTAAAACTGTTTTTAGAAAGATACTTGAAAATTAAGATAGAGCTTAGACCAGAACTTTTTTTATTAAATATAGTAGACATTAGTATTTCATATGACCAGAGATATGTACTTCACCATGTAATTGTTGCTGCAAGGATACTGTATGCGAAATCTTGGAAACAACCAAATGTGCCAACAGAGAGGAATTTCCACGAAAAGATAAGAGAATGTATTGAAATCGACAGACTCTCCGGCTTTTTAAAGGGAGACTACGATGAGATTTCTCGGGAAAGATGGCAAGAAGTAACAAACCTATTAGCACTGTGATAATATTTGGTGATCTATTAATATGTTAAATCGCTATTTTTTGCTTGATATATTCAATGTAAATTTTAAACTGTACTCCTTTTTCTCTATACCCCTTCCCCTTGCTCCCCCCCCTAAAAAACCCCAATAAAATTACTCAATTAAAAAAAGAAAGAAAGCAAGAACCTCCTTTCAAGCATTCTTTCCAGCACATTCGACCAAGCATTACCATCGTACTGGGAACTTCTGGGTAGCTTCAGCTGCCCATACAATCCCTTTCAGCTCTGCAGTTCTAAAATAATGATGATTTTTAAAATGTGATAATACATATGATATATTCTCCAGTCCACTGCTAACATCTTGGATCCTGGTCCTCAGTGATGGAGATGCCCATATGGATGGGAAGAAAACTTCAACTTATGATTAGGAGAGGCTGCAGAGGACTCTTGGGCCCCATCAAGAGAGAGATCCTGCCTCCATCACAAGACTGAGGCTACAACTACTTTTCTACTCTCCCGGGATAAGTGCAGATCTGTGCAAAGCATCTCCAGCATTACACAAAGACACACATAGCTCTTTAGAGGTATGTGTGTCTTCAAGCACAAAAGGCAACATGATGACTCATGAACATGCGCACAACCTATTTTATCATTTATTGTTTGCAAAGTTTATAACTGGAATATTTGTTGGCTATACCTGTTGGTTGTTAAACTCTCAGAGTGTGTATTGCACTGTTGGGCTGCAATCGAGTTGAAGTCTGGACTTGGACTGGGGCATTGCAACACTTTGATTCTCAACTCTGTTTCGGCCACTCTGTTGTAGATTTGCTGGTGTGCTTGAAATCATTGTCCTGTTGCATAAACCAATGTTGGCAAAGCTTTAGCTGTTGCACAGATGGCCTCATATTTGAATACTTTGGTATAGAGTGGAATTCATGTCGACTCAGTGACTGCACTGTGCTCGACAGGTGCTATGAGGCATTTGTGCCGATCTGCTGTGTTTGGTGGCACTCTGCATTATGACCAAACAGCTCCACTTTGGTCTCATCTGTCCAAAGAATGCTGTTTCCAAAGGTCTTGTGGCTTGTCTTGATGCAACTCTGCAAACCAAAGCTGTGCTGCCATGCTTGTTTTAGAGAGAACAGGTATTCTCACAGCAACATGTACAAACAAGCCATAGTTGTTCTGCATTTTTCTAATTGCATTATCATAAACCTTAACATTTAACATGTCAATGGGGGGCCCATAGATTCTATGGCTGCTATCCCATGACCACTAAAAATGCTTCTAACTGCTTGAAGATGTGGTTAATAAAATTATGTCCCCACAGCCAGCGGACTTTGGGGGGGGGGGGGAATGAGACCACGCTCACTTAAGTTTTGCAAGTACCTGGCCTTGAGGTGGTACCCAGCTTGTCTCTGTTCCGATGCAGATTATTAACCAGTACTTGAGTCTGTGGGGACTTGGAAAATCCACATCAAAACCTTTTCATTCTGCTGTGTTGCGGTTCCCACTCATGGGGACACAAAAGATGCGCTTCTTTAAACTGTACCCATGGGGACACAGGAAGTGCATTTTCAACCACGTGACTGTTCCAGGGGGAAATCCTCATTTTACTTTGATCCGAATTTTCTGGCCCTGGGATCGCAGCCTCAGATGTAACTCTGAGATGTTGCAATTTCTCTGAGCATTTTGCAGTCTTGCTTTGGGATGAATTTGCTTGAACGTCCACTCCTGGGAAGGTTGGCAACTGTCTTGAAAGTCTTCCACTTCCACTAGTAGTGAATTGTCTTTCTCACTGTAAACAGTGGGCCTGAAATTGTTCAGAAAGGGCCTTATAACCCTTTCCAGATTGATGGGCGACAACTGCTTCTGTGCAATCACTGCTGATGTGTTTCCTCCTTAGCCTTAGAACACAGCTGAATAAAACTTCAGCTTTTATGGAGGCGATTGTTGGGATAAAAACTGGAGATCGAAGACTTTGAGATGAAAGTGACGTATAAAACATACATTTTATCTAAATCTCTTAGGGAAAAGGTAAATGGGATATTCCTAATAAAACAACAAAGCACTAACAATACATGACAGACATACCAAATGAAGTAAAATCAAGTACGGCACAGGCAGCTCAGGCAGCGCCCATGAAGGTCAGGCAAACATGGTCTGCCTCGCTCATATGGCTTAAGTGCAAGTCAGCAAGGCTGAGGGGGGGGAGATGAGCAGGCAGGAGGGCCATACTAATTAAAGAGATAGGACTCATTGGTTCACAGTTCCAGATGAGGCTCAGCTGACATTAACCCTGAATTGTCAGAATATAGATCTTGCCATATTCCAACACCCCATCTCAAGATCTAACATGAAGACATTAACTTAGATAAACATTAACATCACCTATCAATTTTGATGGAATTGAGATCTAACATATTCAGCATTTCATGACATGGAGATATGCAAATTTCTCCCTTGTCAATGGTTTGGTCAAAACATCTGCAACCATTTCATTAGTAGGGCAATATTCAATCATGATCAGTCCCTTCTGATACAAATCCTTCACAAGTTGACTTTTCTGTCCTATTGCTTCTAGCTTTTATACTTTCTCCTTTACATATTGTAATACAGGCTTGATTATTCTCAAACATCAGGTTCATTTACCTTCAGTGTAGGTAAGAAAATATCTATTTTGGCTTGCATATAATGGCATGGGACAGACTAAATCTGAATAGACCTCTTCCAGGAACTCTTTATCCTGTACATTCGATTGTCCTGTATAACTGAGAGCAGTTCCCTTTGCTTTTATGCAAATTTCACATATCTCTCTTGTCTTATCACATTTAGGAGTATTAATTCCACATTCTGTCAGTAATTTTTCAATACTCAGCATGTTTCTATGTGCTAATTTCACGTGCCATGAATAAAGACAGGTTTTATGATTACAGATATCCTGCCTAGTTTGACATACAGGCCTTCCATCATCTATTACAGTGTTTATATTATAACTAACATAAACTATGTAATGGAACCAATCCTTTTCATCAACCTTAAGTGCAAGACCAGTTCTATCATTGATAACCTTTCCTTTGTCACTTTTAAGTATTACAGTATAACCATTTTTTACAATACTTTTAGTACCAAGTAAATTACTTGAGGCTTCAGGGACAAAGGTAACATTTGTTAAAGGAAGGTTCACAACCTCATTTTTAGAAGAACTTTTAAAGGTACTGTTCCAGTTCCGAGCACATTTAACCCTTGTTGATTTGCGTATACTATCTTTGATCTATTTTCTGTATCAAGTTCACTAAAGGTTTCTTGAAATTGACAAATGTGAATGAAACTACCACTATCTAGAAGAAAATGTATTTTATCATTCACAGATATTTGGAACAGTTGGTTATTATGAACATCTCTGCCATCATTATACCTTTGATTGTATCTTATATTTGATTTACCATGTGGTAGATTACAATTTCCATGACTGCTAAAATGTCCCTGTTCACTAGGGGCCATTTGCACAGCAGCAACACCTCTACCTCTGGATGCTCGAGCTTCTGTACCTTTAAATGTACAGTATATGTCCAACATTTGAACACAAATGGCATCTCCTTTGTTTTGAACCAGATCTCATTGTCAATACAGGCATCTTTTCAGAGACGTTATCTATTACCCTTTTAAGACCCGAGTCTCACACATAAGCCATTTTATAATTTATATCCACCTTTGCAGTACAATCAAGCATAGTGTTCTGATTTGTAAAAGATTGTGGTAAACTAAGCAATATACATACATGAAACTCATAATCAGATCTCTACACCTGCAGAGTAAAGCTCAGAAACAAGTTTTAACATTTCATCCAAATGCCCATCAATGCTAGTCCCCTCTTTCATTCTCATACTGTCTAACCTTTCTTTCAAGAATATAACATTCTTATTTGACCTAGTGAAATAATTTCTTTTTAGAGCCTCATATAGTCCTTTAGCTATTGCATACTTAGTTACTAATGGAGTTTCATGGTTTTCTATACAGTACTATCCATGTCCTATCATTACGAAAGGAGTACTAAAATAAGCATTAACAAATGAAGTTTCTAAATCCAGCTCCTAGAGGTGGTTTAGAAAAGTTCACTCTAAATGCTGTTTGAGGGGTGTGGTCAGCAGGGAGCTGACTTTAATGCTCTTCCTGGTTAGGGCGTGATATTCTACTGCGAAGTTCATAGAAGGAAAAATACGAAGAAAACGCAGGTATGACCACAGCCTAAGGCTTTTGCTTCTTTCATTTTATATTCCTCCTGTGCTTGCTGACTTTCAGGCACATCCTGTTCTATAACATTTAAATAGCCCTGCACTTGAAGGGAAACTCTTCAAGTGCACATTTGAAAATTATTCTGGTTCAGCTTTAGGAATGCAAATATGCCATTTTTGTTACTTGCATGCAGGTGAAAACGTTCAGTGGGTGCACTAACTTTTGAAATAGCAGCTGGAGTTGTAGACATCTTAATGCTGCTAAATGCTGTCTTCTGATATGGCAGAATTAAGTTTCTTTCTGCTCTACACAACTTCAGTTTCAGTTCACTGAATATAATTTTATCACTTTAAAAGAGCATTTACAGTCTCTTGCTAACTCAAACGCCAACTCCCTTTTGTTCTTCAACTTTATCAGAGGCAAATGCAACACACTCCCCAATTTAGAATGAAAGGAATGTTTGCCAAAAGCCCTCCACATCACTGGCTGAAAAACTTCAAAAGGAAAGCCCCAAAAATATATGCAAAAACAAAAGGCAACAGCAATCTTCAGTGTCTTCTCAAAAAAAGCTTATCAGTCTGCAGATTGAAAAAAAGGGAAGCAAACCATCCTTCTGCTACCAATTAGTTGGAAGACAAAAACTGGCAAGGGAAGACTCTGAGGTGAAAGTGAAGTATAAAACATAAACTTTATCTAAATCTCTTAGGGAAAAAGTAAATGGAATATTCCTAATGAAACAACAAAGCACTAACAATACATTGACAAACATACCAAATGAAGTAAAAACAAGTAAGCCAACTGTAGCTCAGGCAATGCCTATGAAGATCAGGCAAACACGCAAATTCTGCCTGGCTCAGAGGATCAGCATGGGTGCAAGTCTGCAATTAGGTGAAAGGTTGAGAGGAAGAGATGAACAGGCAGCAATGATTTCTTTTGTAGGGCCATACTAATTAAAGAGATAGGACTCACTGGTTCAAAGTTCCAGATGAGGTTCAGCTGACATTAACCCTAAAATGTCTGAATATATATCTTGCCATAGTCCAACAGTGGTCATACTTGCTGATGATCAATTACTCAAAGGCATTTGGTCAGCAGCACCTGACTGCTATGTAGCATCTTAATTCCTATGGAAACAGTAAGTACATACTCAACTTGATTTTTCACACATGGCTTCTCCATTTTGGCCTTATTTTTGTGAAATAAATAATGACACAGTGTAATATGCCATGTGTTCTTGTTCATTGGAGGTTATATCTACCTAATTTTTAGACCTGCTAAGGATCAGATTATTATTATTCATAGAACTCAGAATGTGCTTGCTTTTTCATATGACTGTTCTTGATCAGTGGTGTTGAATAAAATAAATGGGAATTAGAGGGACTTTGCATTGTCTGGTTCATAGCAGAGTTTCTAAATTGCTCTAAAGTCACCAAGGCTCATTCCTTACTTGAATCAAGCAAAGAATAAGATGGGTGATTTTGAGCAAATTAAGTGCACAGATAATATAGATTCTGCAAACTGGCAAGGGCTGCTGCATGAGCTGTTAACAAAGGCTGTTACTTCATGTCTGTCAAGCCCCGCACACAGAGCACACACACAAACAGGATTCAGTTCTTTGTCAAGATCTTTAGTGGAAAGCCAGGCAAGTTCAAGTCCGTTGCTAACAATCAAGTGCCAGATAAATATCAGAATCCAACTCCCAGCAATTAACAGTCCAAGCCAAAACCAGAATATCTCACAGAAACCAGATGCCAAACCCAAGGGAACAGATCAAGCCATGGTCCAGGAAGCCAGTCCGAAATCAGGAAACAGAGCCAAGGTCACAGACAGGAATGTGGTTGCAAGTTCAAATGACGCTTTGCTCCCACAGAGAACTCAAGGTGCGCGTACCAGCTTTATCCCAAAACAGGGAACACACCCTTACTCCTGGAAAGGCTTCTGCTAGTACTCAGGGCTTGCTGCCCTGATTCCCCGTCTAGCATCAAAGACCCTTTCCCTAGCCCTCCTGGTAGCACGTCTTTGCAGAATCCCGCTCATGGCCCTTCTAGGGGGAGAAGATATGTTTTCAGCTGAGTCATCAGACCCAGCTGCCTGCTGATTTGAGCTGCAAGGCTCCTCCAGCAGCTCTTCACCATTTAACCCCTCAGAGTCAGGTTCTGTGACAGGCAGGGTCCTGGCACTATTCCCCTCCCCATGGTCCCCCTCTTCCGATGGGCCAGGCCTATCAGGGTAACTGTCATGGAATTGTTGAACCAACTCAGGAGCATGCAAGTTGGATACAGGTTCCCATGACCGATCTTCAGGTCCATAACCTTCGCAGTCTACCAAATACTGCAATCCTCCACGGTGTATTCGAGAATCCAAGATTTGACAGACTTCATATTCTTCTTCTCCTTCTACTAAAATCGGTGGAGGAGGTTCAGGAGTCGGTGGTCGGTTGGGGTCAGGGTCTGCAGCTGGAACCAAGAGGGATTGGTGGAATACTGGATGAATATGAAGGGAATCAGGTAGTTGCAGACGAAAAGTAACTGGATTGATTTGTTCTAAGATGGGATAAGGACCGATGAACCGAGGATCTAGTTTTCGGGATCGCCCAGGATGTCTCAGGTATTGAGTAGATAGCCAAACTTTCATGCCTGGATTTAGCTGTGGCCCTTCCTGTCTTTTCTTGTCCGCTGCTTTCTTATATACTTCCTTAGCATGGTCAAGTTGCTCTCACAATAATTCCTGAATGCCATGGAGTTCTTGAATGTATGCATCCGCAGCCGGTACAGAGGTGGAAGGAAGGGTAGTTGGAAAGTACCGAGGATGATAACAGTAATTAGCCATGAATGGGGTCTGGCGAGTGGAAGAATGTACAGCATTGTTATATGCAAATTCAGCTACAGGTAACAAATCGGCCCAGTTATCTTGTTGGTAGCATGTATAACAGCGTAAATATTGTTCTAAGGTGGCATTAGTGCGCGCAGTCTGACCATCTGACTGGGGGTGATAAGCTGATGACAGGTGAACTTGTGTTCCTAGTGCCTTATGCATTGCTTGCCAGAAGCGAGAGGTGAATTGTGCCCCACGATCCGAAATGAGATGTGCAGGTAAACCGTGAAGTCTGAAGAGGTGTTGCAAGTAGTGATGAGCTGTTTCTGATGCGGTAGCGGATTTAGGGCAAGGAACAAAGTGAGCCATTTTGGTGAATAAATCCACAAAGACCAGGATGCAGGTAAACCCTTTTGAGCAAGGAAGATCCGTGATGAAATCTAAGGAGACAACATTCTAGGGACCAGAGGGTGTTGGCAAAGGATGCAACAGACCCGAGGTTTTGGTCACAACATCCTTTGCCGTCGACAAACTTCACAGGAACCCACATATTGGGCAACATCAGCACGGACATATGGCCACCAGAACTCCCTTGTGAGAAGATGCAGGGGTCTGTAAAGTTCAAAGTGTCCAGCAGTTAAAGAGTCATGTGAGAGATGCAACACCTGGTTATGAAGAGGACCAGCAGGAACATATAACCGCCCTCGATGTAATAATAACCCTTGTTGTGCAGAAAACTCTCCATGATTCCCATTCTGGATTTCCTGAAGACGTTGTTGAGTCCATAAATCGCGAGCTTGAGATTCACGGATTTCTTCTGCCAAGCTGAGACATGGATTCGTGGCTGCGAACACAGAGGGAGGCAAGATGGGCGCTACTAATGTCTCTTTCACAGGCGCTGCATACTCAGGTTTTCTGGATAACGCATCAGCTTTTTTATTCTGAGCCTCAGGAATGTATTTGATCCGGAAATCGAACCGGGAAAAGAATAATGACCACCGGATTTGTCGCTGAGTCAATCGCCAGGCTGTTTGTAAATGTTCAAGGTTTCGATGATCAGTCAATACTTGAACAGGGTGTCGAGCTCCCTCGAGGTAATGTCTCCATACGTCAAAAGCTGTCTTGATGGCTAGCAGTTCTCGCTCCCAGATAGTATAATTCTTCTCTGCAGGTTTTAACTGGCGAGAGTAATAGGCACAGGGACGTGGGGTTTGGGAGGGATCACCCTGTTCAGATAGCACTGCTCCCAAAGCAACGCTAGATGCGTCAGCCTCCACTATGAAGGGTAATTGTGGATCAGGATAACGGAGCAAGGGTTCCGAGGTGAAGCGAGTTTTCAAAGTAGAGAAAGCCTCTTCTGCTTCTGGAGTCCACCAGAAAAGCTCTTTGGGCCGAAGGAGACGGTTTAAAGGTGCAGCAATGTCGGCGTAGGTAGGAATAAACTGGTGATAGTAGTTAGCGAAACTGAGGAACCGTTGCAAATCCTTACGGTTTTGTGGTCACCGCCAGGACAACACAGCCTCTACTTTCTTAGGGTCCATACAGATTCCCTGGGGAGAAATAATATGCCCCAGGAATTCACCTTCCTTAATGTCAAACTCACATTTTTCCATCTTAGCATATAGTCTGTTTTCCCGGAGACGCTGCAAAACCTGACATAAGAACATAAGAAGAACCATGCTGGATCAGGCCAAAGGCCCATCTAGTCCAACTTCCTGTATCTCACAGCGGCCCCACCAGATGCATCTGGGAGCTCAT
>JAHTLZ010000038.1:744645-761526 GCA_023846285.1 Phrynocephalus versicolor | reverse complement strand
GCAACTTGTCATGGAGCCCACCCGAGAACAGGCAACTCTGGATCTAATACTGTGTGATACTCAGGACCTGGTCAGGGATGTGAATGTCACTGAGCCTCTGGGGAACAGTGACCATGCTGCAATCTCCTTTGCCATGCATGTTGGAGGAAGAGTGTCAAGCAAATCAGACATAAAAACCCTTGATTTTCGAAGGGCAAACTTCCCTCAGATGAGAAAACTAGTTAGAAAGAAATTGAAGAGGAAGGTTGGAAGAATCCAATCTCTTCAGAGTGCATGGAACCTGTTTAAAACAACGGTAACAGAGGCCCAGCACAAGTGCATACCACAAAGAAAGAAGAGCTCATTTAAGTCCAAGAGGGCACCGGCGTGGTTAACGAGTGGAGTTAGAGAGGCTCTAAAGTGCAAGGAGAGGTCTTTCTGTAAATGGAAATCCTCCCCAAATGAGGAAAATAAAAAGGAACACAAACTCTGGCAAAAGAAATGTAAGAAGATGATAAGAGAGGCAAAGAAAGATTTTGAGGAACGCATGGCTAGCAATATAAAGGGTAATAATAAAAGCTTCTTTAAATATGTTAGAAGTAGAAAACCTGCCAGAGAACCAGTTGGCCCTCTGGATGGTGAGGGAGGAAAAGGGGAGATTAAGGAGGACTTGGACATTGCAGAGAAATTAAATCTGTTTTGAAGATTAACAAATCACCAGGCCCAGATGGCATCCACCCAAGGGTTATTAGGGAACTGAGAAATGAAATTGCAGATCTCTTAACGGTAATATGCAAATTGTCTCTTAAAACGGCCACAGTGCTGGGGGACTGGAGGATAGCAGATGTCACACCAATTTTTTAAAAAGGAAGGAGGGGGGACCCAGGACACTACAGGCCAGTTAGCCTTACATCTGTCCCAGGGAAGATGGTGGAAAGCCTCATCCCAGAGAAAATCTTAAAACACATAGAAGAACAAACCTTGCTGAGAGAAAATCAGCATGGCTTCTGCAAGGGTAAGTCTTGTCTGACAAATATTTTAGAATTTTTTGAAAAGGTCAACAGGCATGTAGATTTGGGTGAACCGGTGGATATAGTCTATCTGGATTTTCAAAAGGCTTTTGACACAGTCCCTCACCAGAGGCTGCTGAGAAAATTGCAAAGTCAGGGGATAAGAGGGCAGGTCCTCTTATGGATTGAGAACTGGTTGAGATCCAGGAAATAAAGAGTAGGTGTCAATGGGAAATTTTCACAATGGAGAGAAGTGAAAAGCGGTGTGCCCCAGGGATCTGTCCTGGGACCGGTGCTTTTCATTCTGTTCATAAATGACCTGGAGACAGGGATAAACAGTGAGGTGGCCAAGTTTGCAGATGACACAAAACTTTTCCGTGTGGTAAAAACCAGAGAAGATTGTGAAGAGCTCCAGAAGGATCTCTCCAAACTGGGGGAATGGGCTACGAAATGGCAAATGCATTTTAATGTAGCCAAATGTAAAGTAATGCATATTGGGGCAAAAAATCAAAACTTTATCTATCAACTCATGGGCTCTGAGTTATCCGTGACAGATCAGGAAAGAGATCTTGGTGTGTTGGTGGACAGCTCCATGAAGGTGTCTCCCCAATGTGTGGCAGCGCTGAAGAAGGCCAATTCCATTCTAGGGATTATCAAAAAGGGGATTGAAAATAAAACAGGCAACATTATAATGCCATTATACAAAACAATAGTAAGGCCGCACCTGGAGTATTGTGTACAATTCTGGTCACCTCATCTCAAGAAAGACATAGTGGAACTGGAAAAGGTGCAGAAGAGAGCGACCAAAATGATTACTGAGCTGGGGCACCTCCCTTATAAGGAAAGGCTAAAACATTTGGGGCTCTTTAGTCTGGAAAAAAGGCGCCTGAGGGGGGATATGATTGAGACGTACAAAATAATGCAGGGCATGAGTAAAGTGGATAGAGGGAAGCTCTTCTCCCTCTCCCAAAATACCAGAACTAGGGGACATACAGTCAAATTGAGGGCTGGGAGAGTAAGAACAGACAAAAGAAAATATTTTTTCACCCAGCACGTTGTTAGTCTATGGAACTCCCTGCCACAGGATGTGGTGATGGCATCTGGCTTGGATGCCTTCAAAAGGGGATTGGACAGATTCCTGGAGGAAAAGTCCATCACAGGTTACAAACCATGATGGAGATGTGTAATCTCCAGGATTAAAACCAGGGTACTTCAAGGGCCAGATGCAGGGGAGTGGTATCAGGAGACAGATATCTAGTCTCATGCGCTCCCAAACGCATCTTGTGGGGCCACTGTGAGATACAGGAAGCTGGACTAGATGGGCCTTTGGCCTGATCCAGCATGGCTCTTCCTATGTTCTTGTGTTCTTATGGAGTTACGAAGAGTCAGTCATGACTCTAACGACACAACACACAATGTTTGATTTAGGGCTGCCTGACCATAGGGCAATGGTTCTCAAACTGCAATGCAGTGTTGTGGCCAGCTGTCTACCCCAGCCAGGGGTACTGTGGAATCTTCTGAAATTTAGTACTGTACAGCGGTGGTCCCCAACCCCCGGTCCGGCACTGGGCCGCCTGGCGAGGCCGGGGAGGCTCCTCCCCTTTTCCTCCTCCGCCCTCCTCCTCCTCCTCTTCTCTCCCGCGGGCGGCCGGTGGAGGAGGAAGGCTGGAGGAGCTACCCCCGCCGCCCCCCAGGGGCCCGTCCGACAGGAAGGTCACGGCGCCTCCGTAGTCCTCCTCCTCCTCGGCCCCCGGCGCCGCCTCCCCCACAAGCGGGCCCAGGCCCGCGCCGCTCCGAGGCCCCCGCGAGGCCCACCCCGCCTAGCTGGCTTCGGCGCCGCTTGTGCCGGCTGCCCGGGCGCCGCTTGGC
Source organism: Phrynocephalus versicolor (assembly GCA_023846285.1). NCBI lineage: Eukaryota > Metazoa > Chordata > Lepidosauria > Squamata > Agamidae > Phrynocephalus > Phrynocephalus versicolor. Next base: position 758,668 of record JAHTLZ010000038.1, on the reverse strand, counting down.
CCGCGTCCGCTTCCGCTCCCCCCTTCCCCGCAGCAGGAAAGGCTAAAACATTTGGGGCTCTTTAGTCTGGAAAAAAGGCGCCTGAGGGGAGATATGATTGAGCCATACAAAATAATGCAGGGCATAAGTAAAGTGGATAGAGGGACACTCTTCTTCCTCTCACAAAATACCAGAACTAGGGGACATACACTCAAACTGTGGGTTGGGAGAGTGAGAACAGACAAAAGAAAATATTTTTTTACCCAGCACGTAGTTAGTCTGTGGAACTCCCTGCCACAGGATGTGGTGATGGCATCTGGCCTGGATGCCTTCAAAAGGGGATTTATTGGACAGATTCCTGGAGGAAAAGTCCATCAGAGGTTACAAACCATGATGGAGATGTGTAATTCCAGGTTTAAAACCTGGATACTTCAAGGGCCAGATGCAGGGGAGTGGTATCAGGAGACAGATATCTAGTCTCGTGCGCTCCCAGACCCATCTGGTGGGGCCACTGTGAGATACAGGAGGCTGGACTAGATGGGCCTTTGGCCTGATCCAGCATGGCTCTTCTTATGTTCTAAAAGAATGGGTACTTTTCAGATGCAATGGCCATCATCCTGTAAAGCTAACTACTACCTATTTTGCCTAGGGCTACTAGGAATTAAAGTTCAAAACCATTCAGATGGGTGTAATCATGGATTGCGAGCATCACACTTCCCTTTTGGAAAAAAAGCCTGGAAAACTGGAACTCCAAAGTCCAAAAAGACGTTAAGGCAGGGGTGTCCAAACTTTTTGCAAGGAGGGCCAGATTTGGTGAGGTGAAAATGTGTGGGAGCCAACCATTCATCCTGAAGGGAGGAGGAGAAAGGGCATGGCCAATATGCATCTGCAACAGCTGCAAATGATCCGGTTTCAAGGTGCCCAAGGGCCCAGTGGCTGTTGCAGGGCCCAGGAATCATCCCATGCACACCTAAGATGCACCACTGCTCGCATATGCTGCCCTCCCTCACAAGGAGGTAGGGAAGACGCTGCAGCAATTGAGCCAGGAGCGGGTAGGCAGGGTGGGTGGCTGAGGGGATGGACGGAGGCAGGAAGGGCAGGCAAACCATAAAACTGCAAGCTGACGTCTCTATCCAGCACAGGGAAGGGCCGGCCAGTGGGGATGAGTGACAGGCTGAGCCAGCACGGAGAAGAGTCTGAGGGCCACTCAAAATTTTAAATCGGGCCGCATTTGGCCCCCAGGCCGGAATTGGACATGCCTGCATTAAGGGATCAAGAAATCTCAGAAGCATCCAAGATTTCCTCACACACACACTGGATCATACCTGCCTCTGCTCATTTCGGTGCTGGAAGTTTGCTAATTTAATTCCATCTAAATGACAGTCTGATCTTTTTAACTGCTGCTTTTAGAAAAAGCCACTTCCTAGGGCCCCATATCTGTTAATCACATTTAAAAGGTATTGGATGGGCCATTTCCTGTAATGGTCTCAAAGATTTTTCTTGCCACTGTCCTTTAAAGCCTACTTTATGGAAGAGAAGTGACTAACATTGAAGCAGAGGTTGGGAGGGCATTGAGAGGTGATCACTGAACCTTCATAATGGCTTCAAGAATGTTGCCAACAGGAAGTCACAAATGATTCTTCACCCAGGGAGCTTTGTTGTGTCATCCCTGGCATTTCTCATGATTTTTGGTAGGAGTTTTATTTCCAACATTGCATGCCCCCTGGAGTTTGATTGACTGGGAGAGACTGTTCTGGGAAGAGATGGTTGTCTATCCGGCACTAATGAATTGTACCTTCCAGCTTCTGATTTCAGAGAGACCCATCTCTTTACTGCCAGCTCTTTCCCCCTTTTTAGTCTTGTAAGTTTGATGTTCATCTGTTCACAATAGGCAAGAATTGAAACACATTTGTTCTTTCTCTTACAAATCATAGAATCATAGAGTTGGAAGAGACTTCATGAGCCATCCAGTCCAACCCGCTGCCATGGAGGAACCCCCATTAAAGTGCTCCCGACAGATGGCCAGCCAGCTTCTTCTTAAAAACCTCCAAAAATGCCACCTTCCATGGCAGCATATTCCACTACTGAACAGCTCTAACCATCAGGGAGTTGGTTCAAATGGAATCTCTTTTCCTGTACAGTAGTTTGAAACCATTGCGCCGGGTCCTAGTCTCTGAAGACATGGGAATCAAATCCGTTCCCTCTTCAATATGTTGTTGTTCAGTCGTTCAGCCGTGTCCGACTCTTCGTGACCCCATGGACCAGAGCTTGCCAAGCCTTCCTGTCTTCCACTGCCTCCCGGAGTTTGGTTAAATCCATATTGGTTGCATAAATGACATTCAGGGTTGATTTCTTTCAGGATGGATAGGTTTGATCTCCTTGCAGTCCAGGGGACTCTCAAGACTCTCCTCCAGCGCCACAGCTCAAAAGCATCAATTCTGCGACGACCAGCCTTCTTTATAGCCCAGCTCTCACTTCCGTACATCACTTACTGGAAAAACCATAGCTTTGACCATCCTGACCTTAGTTGGCAAAGTGATGTCTCTGCTCTTTAGGATGCTATCTAGGTTTGCCATTGCTTTCCTCCCAAGAAGCAGGCGTCTTTTTATTTCGCTGCTGCAGTCGCCATCTGCAGTGATCAAGGAGCCCAAGAAAATAAACTCTGTCATTGCCTCCATTTCTTCCCCTTCTGTTTGCCAGGAGGTGATGGGACCGGTGGCAAAGATCTTAGTTTTTTTGATGTTGAGCTTCAGCACATTTTTTTCACTCTCCTCTTTCACCCTCATTAAGAGGTTCTTTAATTCCTCCTCACTCTCTGCTATCAGAGTAGTATCATCTGCATATCTGAGGTTGTTGATATTTGTTCCAGCAATCTTAATTCCGGCTTGTGATTCATCCAGACCTGCCTTTCGCATGATGTACTCTGCCTATAAGTTAAATAGGCAAGGTGACAGTATACAGCCTTGTCGTACTCCTTTCCCAATTTTAAAGCAGTGAGTTGTTCCATATCCAGTTCTGACGGTTGCTGCTTGTCCCACATATAGATTTCTTAGGAGACAGATGAGGTGGTCAGGCACTCCCATTCCTTTAAGAACTTGCCATAGTTTGTTGTGGTCCACACAGTTAAAGGCTTTCGCATAGTCGATGAAGCAGAAGTAGAGGTTTTTCTGGAACTCTCTGGCTTTCTCCATAATCCAGCGCATGTTGGCAATTTGATCCCTAGTTCCTCTGCCCCTTCGAAATCCAGCTTGCACTTCTGGAAGTTCTCTTTCCACATACTGCTGAAGCCTGCCTTGTAGAATTTTGAGCATAACCTTGCTAGCGTGTGAAATGAGTGCAATTGTGCGATAGTTGGAGCATTCTTTGGCGTTTCCTTTCTTTGGGATTGGGATGTAGAACGATCTTTTCCAGTCCTCTGGCCACTGCTGGGTTTTCCAAATTTGCTGGCATATTGTGTGCAGCACCTTTACAGCATCCTCTTTTAAGATTTTAAAGAGTTCAATTGGAATGCCGTCACCTCCAATTTTCTGTATCTTTCCCTTTCTCCCTTGCATTTTGCGTCCCTTCTCTCCTCCACTTTGCATTCTTGCATTTTCTTTTCTTTGGAATAGTTTTCAGTGCAGCCTCCTGTACAATGTTACAAGCCTCCATCCATAGTTCTTCAGGTGTTCTGTCCACCAAATCTAGTCCCTTAAATCTATTCTTCACTTCCACTGTGTATTCATAAGGGATTTGACTTAGATTATACCTGACTGGCCCAGTGGTCTTCCCTACTTTCTTCAGTTTAAGTTTGAATTTTGAAATAAGAAGCTGATGATCTGAGCCACAGTCAGCACCAGGTCTTGTTTCTGCTGACTGTATAGAGCTCCTCCATCTTTGGCTGCAGAGAACATAATCAATCTGATTCCGGTATAGTCCATCTGGTGATGTCCATGTGCAGAGTCGCCTTTTGTGTTGTTGGAAAAGAGTGTTTGCAATGACCAGCTTGTTCTCTTGACAAAATTCAGTTAGCCTTTGCCCTGCTTCATTTGGATCTCCAAGGCCAAACTTGCCAGTTATTCCTTTTATCATTTGACTCCCTACTTTAGCATTCCAATCCCCTATGATGAGAAGAACATCTTTCTTTGGTGTCAGTTCTAGAAGTTGTTGTAAGTCTTCATAAAATTGGTCAATTTCAGACTCTTCAGCACCGGTAGTTGGTGCATAAACTTGGATTACTGTGATGTTGAAAGGACTGCCTTGGAATCGTACCGAAATCATTGTATCATTTTTAGGTTGTATCCCAGCACTGCTTTTCTCAATCTATTGTTGACTATGAGGGCTACTCCATTTCTTCTATGGGATTCTTGTCCACAGTAGTAGATGTGATAGTCATCTGAACTGAATTCACCCATTCCTGTCCATTTAGGTTTGCTGATGCCCAAGATGTCAAGTCTAGAATAACTTATAAATGGGGCACATTTCTACTTTTGTGTCCCAGTTGATCAGTGAGGCTACAAAATAAAACAGGCTGAACCGTGCTTTCATCATTGTAAGGCTAATTACACTGACAATGAGGCCTGTAATAAGACTTCCTGGGGTAGGAATTGGCAAGCCACCCCAGTATCCCTACCAAGAACATTCCATGGACAGAGACAAAAGGCTAAAAGATATGATGCTGGAAGATGAGCCCCTCAGGTCGGAAGGCGTCCAACATGCTACTGAGGAAGAGCGGAGGACAAGTACAAGTAGCTCCAGAGCTAATGAAGTGGCTGGGCCAAAGCCGAAAGGACACTCAGCTGCAGACGTGCCTGGAAGAGAAAGGAAAATCCAATGCTGCAAAGAAATATACTGCATAGGAACCTGGAATGTGAGATCTATGAACCAGTGTAAGCTGGATGTGGTCAAACGTGAGATGGAAAGAATAAAAATTGACATCTTCAATGTGACATCCTTTCAAATATTTAAACATGGCTATCATATCCCCTTTCAGTCTTCTTTTTGTAAGGCTAAACATCCCCAGCTCCTTAAGCTGCTCCTCATAAGACATTTCTTCAAAACCCTCAACCATCCTGGTTGCCCTCATCTGGACCTGTTCAAGGTTGTCAACATCCATTTTAAATTGAACACAGTGCTTCAGGTGGGGTCTGACCAGAGCAGAATAGAGTGGTATTACCACTTCCCTTGCTCTAGTAACTTTGCTTCTGTTTGTTTGTTTGTTTATTTATTTATTTATTTATTTATTTATTTATTTATTTATTTATTTATTTATTTCATATCATCGGAGTCCCTACATAGGATGGGGATGGGTGGGGTGAAAATTCTAAGGATAAAAGAAGGAAAGTTCAAGTGGTATATTTACAATATTTTTCTATATATTAATACACAGACTATATTTTAATTTCCCAATAGTGTTGGAGTCTCTTTTTTTTTAGCTATTTAGTTCTTTTCAATAAAAAGTATATAGTGGTTTCCAGCAGTCTCTTGCCTTCTGTAACTCTTTGTCCTTTATCAGTTCTGATGTTATGTCCATTTCAGCTGCTTCGAAGAATTTTTCCAAAAGTTCTTGTCTGGTTGGTGTTTCTGCAACTTTCCAATATTTGGCATATAACATTCTTGCTATTGCGACAGTATACAACAACAAATGCTTTATCTTAACATCCTTAATTTCTGTCATAATATTCAATAGAAATATTTCCGGTTTAAATGGAACTCTATAGCACAGCATTTTTTGTAAGATCTCATATACCATTTTCCAATATCTCTTTGCTACATCACAAGTCCACCAGATATGATAAAAAGACCCTTCTTTGCTGTTACATTTCCAGCATTTATCTGAGGTATTTCCATATATTTTTGCCAATTGTTGTGGTGTCATGTACCATCTATAAAACATCTTATATATGTTTTCTTTTAAATTTATTGCCTTAGTAAATTTTACATTACACTCCCATAACTGGCTCCATTGTGCTAATTCAATATTATGTCCTAGATTTTGTGTCCATAGTATCATACAATATTTCACAATTTTCTGAATCAGCTTTCCCTCTGTTCCCAAGAGCAGTTTATCCAATTCAGTTCTCTCTTTATAAAAACCCTCTTTCTTATCTTTAACAAACCTCGAGGTCAATTGTGATTTTGTCCACCAATCTAATGTCACTTTTGGATTTTGGAGTTCTTCCTCTGACTTTAGTTCCTCTTCATTTTTCAGTATCTCACAGTATCTCACTAATTTGTTTTCATTCATCAGTGCCGGTTGTGTAAATGCTTCTATTGGTGACACCCATCCAGGTATTTTTCTATACACTTGTTTCTGAATATTTTCCCACATCCAACAAAGTGCTTTTCTCACTATATGATTTCCAAAATATTTCTGTTCCTTAGCCTTCTTATACCAAACAAATGCATGCCACCCCAACCTTAAATCATGGCCTTCTAATTTCAAGATTCTCTGGTTTTCTAATGTAATCCACTCCTTTATCCACACCAGTATACAAGCTTTGTAATACAATTCCCAGTCTGGTAGGCCACAACGTGCTCTAGAAGTATCATCTTGTAGGGCTTTTTTCCTGATCCTTGGTTTTTTCCCTTGCCATATGAATTTCATTATTACTTTTTCTATCTCCTTGAAAAATGTTTTTTTTTTAATAGCAATGGAATCATCTGAAATAAAAATAATAATTTTGGAAGTATCATCATTTTAATTGCGGCTATTCGTCCCAGTAATGATAAATGCAGTTTGTTCCATTTTTCCAGATCTATTTGTATATCCTTTAAAAATTTTAGATAGTTATCTTGCCATATCGCACCTGCTTTTTTGGTTAACTTTATTCCCAGATATGTAATAGTCTTTTCCTCTTTAAAATGTGTTTGCTCCACTAATTCTCTAATTTCTTTTGCTGTCATATTCTTTAGTCTTTTCTTGATTTATCTTCAAACCAGCCATTTCTCCAAAGCTCTTTATAGTTTTCAACAGGCATTCCACTGAGTCATTGGGGTCTTCTAATATGAAAACTTCATCATCAGCATATGCCTGCAACTTATATTCTTCTTCTTTTATTCTTAGCCCTTTTATCACCTTCTGATCTCTTACTTGTTGATTTAATACGTCTAATGTCAATATAAATAGCTGCGGAGAGAGTGGACAGCCCTGACGTCTTCTCTATCTCTATCATCTCCGTCATATCCATATTAATTTTCCCCTTAGCTTCTTGTTTTGTGTATATAGCTTCAATGTTGTTCCTAAATCTTTGGCCTACTCCTATGTGTTTTAAGTGGCTCAGCATAAAATTCCAATTAATATTGTCAAATCCTTTCTCTGCATCGAGGAATATCAGTGCCATTTTCTTTTCTGGATGTGCCTCGTAGTACTCGAAGGTGTTGAGAATTATCCTCATGTTATTCCTCATCTGTCGCTTTGGCAGGAAACCCATCTGATCTTGATGTATCACTTTCATTATAAATTTTTTTAATCGTGTGGCCAGAATTGATGCATAAATTTTATAATCTACATTTAACAAAGAGATAGGTCTATAATTTTTTTATTTCTTTAGGGTCGGTATTCTCTTTATATATAAGTGATATTGTTGATTGAGTCCATGTTTTTGGTATTTCTTTTCTTTCAGTGATATCTTCAAGTAATTTTTTGTATGGTAATAATATGATCTCTGTCATTTGTTTGTAAAGTTCAGCAGGCAGTCCATCTGGACCCGGAGCCTTCCCATTTTTTTGACTTCTAATCGCTTCTACAATCTCATTACAAGTTATTGGTTCCTCTAATGCTTTCCTTTGTTCTTCTGTTCATTTTATCCTACTATATTTTCCTAAATATTCTTCCTGCGTTTTTTTGGGCACTTCTTTTTGTGAGTAAAGTTTTTGATAGAAATCCTTCACTATCTTCTTCAGTTCCTCATGGTCAAATTTTTCTTTTCCATCTTTATCCTTTAAGCTTTGTATATGTGTTTTCTCTTTTTCTTTTTTAAGTCTGTATGCCAACCATCTTCCTGGTTTATTTGCTGTTTCAAATAAATTTGCCCTTGCGAATTTTATGTTTTTTGCTATTTCTTCTGTCCATAGTGTATTCAGATAATGTTGTTTCATTTTCAGCCTTGCCTTTAGGTCTTCCTTTTCTGGGTCTTGTTTTAATCCTTTTTCACATTCTTCTATAAACCTTACTGCTTCTTTCCCCCCCTGTTCTCTTCTATTTTCTGCTGTGTTGCAAATCTAATTATTTGGCCTCTTAGAACAGCTAATTATTTGGCCTCTTAGAACAGCTAATTATTTGGCCTCTTAGAACAACTTTGCCGGGGGGGGGGGGAGAAAATTCTCTTAACGGTAGAGATCCAGAAGGGGTTGTGGGGACTAGCCCAAATGTTGAAATAGGAGCAGGACAAAAAGTAGTGCAGACCATCAGTGCAAGGAAAAACAGGTTAAGCAAAGGACATGTAAGAAATGCACACAGCCTAAAATGTCTCTGCACCAATGCACAGAGCATGGGGAACAAACAAGAAGAGCTGGAACGCCTAATACAGCAAAATAAATATGATATAATTGGCATCACTGAAACATGGTGGGATGAGACGTATGATTGGAATGTAGTCATTGGTGGGTATAACTTGTTTCAAAGGAACAGGCCGAGTAAGAAAGGAGGAGGTGTAGCTTTATATATTAAGGACATTTACACTGCTGAAGTAATACAAGATAAACAGCAGGGGAAGCATGTTGAGAGTATTTGGGTTAAAATCAGGGGTGATAAAACTAGGAGGGATGTCACTGTGGGAGTATATTATAGACCCCCAAGCCAGCCAGAGGAGTGGGATGATGCCTTCTGTGAGCAGATGGCCACGCAGTCAGAAGGGAGAGATGTAGTAGTAATGAGGGATTTTAGCTATCCTGATATATGCTGGCAGTCCTACTCAGCTAGGAATGCAAGGCCTAACAAATTCCTTACTGCCCTTGCAGACAATTTCATGGTCCAGAAGGTAGAGGAGGCAACCAGAGGCAAAACCATTTTAGAGCTGGTCTTAACCAATAAGGAGGACCTTGTAAATGGGGTCGAAGTGGTGGGATCATTAGGTAAAAGTGACCATGCCCTCTTGGAATTTGTTATACAGTTGGAAGGTGAAGCTAAGCATAGTCAGACAAGAATCCTGGACTTTAAGAAAGCCAATTTGTGTAAACTTAGGGAATTATTGGCTGTGATTCCATGGACTGAAACACTGAAAGAGAAGGGAGTCCAAGATGGATGGGAGTTCCTGAAAAGCGAGATATTAAAGGCACAATTTAAAACTGTTCCAACAAGAAGAAAAAATGGGAGAGGTCTAAAGAAACCACAGTGGTTTACTAAAGAACTTTCAACTCAGCTAACTATAAAGAAAAACAAGTACAAGGAATGGAAAAATGGGAAATGCACCAAAGAGGAATATAAACAAACAGCTAATATATGCAGGGGGATGGTAAAAAAAGCTAAAGCGCAAAACGAACTTAGACTTGCCACGAAGATTAAAGATAGTAAAAAGGGTTTCTTTAGTTATGTCTGCAGCAAAAGGAAAAATAAGGAAATGATAGGCTCTCTGCGTGGCAATGATAACCAGTTACTAACAGGAGACAAGAAAAAGGCAGAACTACTCAACACCTTTTTTGCCTCTGTTTTCTCCCAAAAGGAAGAAAGAGATCCGCTGGGACAAAGAGTAGATGAGGTAGGATGGGAATTGCAATATAGAATAGGTAGGGAGGTAGTGCAGGAACATCTGGAAACATTAAATGAATTTAAGTCTCCTGGGCCAGATGAATTACACCCAAGGATATTAAAAGAACTGGCAGAAGTAATTTCAGAACCATTGGCAATAATCTTTGAGAAGTCCTGGAAGACAGGAAAAGTCCCCATCGATTGGAGGAGGGCTAATGATGTCCCCATCTTCAAAAAGGGGAAAAAAGAGGACCCAAATAATTACCGCCCAGTCAGATTGACTTCAATTCCTGGAAAGATCCTAGAGAAGATTATTAAGCAATCAGTCTGCAATTATCTAACAAACAATGCTGTCATTACAAGAAGTCAACACGGGTTTCTTAAAAACAAGTCATGCCAGCCTAATTTGATCTCTTTCTTTGATAGAATTACAGGCCTGGAGGATGAGGGGAATGCTGTGGATATTGCTTATCTGGACTTTAGCAAGGCCTTCGATAAGGTTCCCCATGGTATTCTTGCTAAGAAGTTAGTAGGAAGTGGGATAGATAGTTCTACTGTTAGGTGGATTTGTAATTGGTTGACTGATCGCACCCAAAGGGTGATCATAAATGGCCTCTCATCATCTTGGAGAGACGTGACCAGTGGGGTGCCCCAGGGTTCTGTTCTTGGTCCAATGCTGTTCAATATCTTTATTAATGACTTGGAGGAAGGAACAGAGAGTATGCTAATTAAATTTGCAGATGATACCAAATTGGGAGGGGTTGCTAATTCCCTAGAGGATCGGATGAAAATCCAAAAGGACCTTGACAGATTAGAATGCTGGGCCAAAGCTAATGGAATGGATTTCAACAGAGGGAAATGTAGGGTGCTACATCTAGGTAAAAAGAATGAATTGCACAGATATAGGATGGGGGACACTTGGCTAGAGAATAGTACCTGTGAAAGGGATTTGGGGGTCTTGGTGGACCACAAATTGAACATGAGCCAACAGTGTGATGCGGTGGCCAGGAAAGCCAATGCGATTCTTGGTTGCATCAACAAAACCATAGTGTCTAGATCAAGGGAAGTGATAGTGCCACTCTATTCTGCTCTGGTCAGACCCCAGCTGGAGTCCTGTGTCCAGTTCTGTGCGCCTCAGTTTAAAAAGGATGTTGACAACCTCGAGCGGGTGCAGAGGAGGGCGACCAGGATGGTTGAGGATCTGGAGGAAATGTCTTATGAGGAACGGCTTAGGGAACTGGGAATGTTTAGCCTTTCAAAAAGAAGACTGAGAGGGGATATGATAGCTATGTTTAAATATTTGAAAGGATGTCATATTGAAGAGGGAACAGGTTTGTTTTCCATGGCTTCAGAGACTAGGACTCGGGGCAATGGTTTCAAACTACAGGAAAAGAGATTCCATTTGAACATTCGGAAGAACTTCATGACAGTTAGAGATGTTCGGCAGTGATAGCCATGGATATCCTTGTTCTCCATGAACATGTCCAATCCTTTTTTAAAGCTGTCAAGGGTGACAGCTCTCACCACTTCTTCTGGCAGGGAGTTCCACAGACCAATCATCCTTTGTTTGAGATCTAGCACATAAAAGTTTCATGGAGTGCCCTCTAGTTCTAGTGCTGTGCGATAGGGAAAACAGTTTTTCCTCATGAACTTTGTCTACACCGTGTATGATTTTATAAACTTTAGTAAGGTCACCTCATAGGCAAGGTCGTTCAAGAGTGAAGAGGCCCAGAGGTGTTCGGCAGTGGAATATGCTGCCACGGAGGGTGGTGGAGTCTCCTTCTTTGGTGGTTTTTAAGCAGAGGCTGGATGGCCATCTGTTGGAAATATTGTGAAGGGGTTCCTGCATGGCAGGGGGTTGGACTAGATGGCCCATGTGGTCTCTTCCAACTCTATGATTCTATGATTCTATGATTCTATCCCATGCAGTAGCCATAGGAATTTCTGGACATATATTTTCCTTAAAATAGAACTTCATTTCCTCTTTGATTTGTTTCAAAAATATCTCATTTTTCAGGAGAGATGTGTTTAGCTTCCATTGCCAGTTATTTCTTCTATTTCCCAGACATATAAGTATGAGGTTGTGGTCAGCAAATGTATTAGGTAAAATTTCAATTTCCTTTATTTCTCTCATGATATCTGATGTAAGCCAGCACATATCTATTCTTGACCATGATTTGTGTCTGTCTGAGTAGAAGGTGTAATCTTGACCAGAAGGATTCCTTACTCTCCATACATCCACAAGGCTTAATTCCTTTGCCAATTGCTAGAAGTCACTTAGCAATATATTTTGCCTGTTCTTTTTCCGTTTCCCTTGTGGTGTTTTTACATCCATGTCCTTATCATATACGGCATTGAAGTCCCCTACAATTAAATTTTCCTCCTGCGAGGTTTTAAGCAATTCACATTCTAGACATTTATAGAATTTCTCCTGTTTCTCATTAGGGGCGTATATATTAGTTATTAAAGTCTTTTCCCCATCTCTGTGTATTTCTAACATTAGGATTCTTGCATCTTCAGATGCACATATCAATTTGGGGTTCAATTCCTTTCTGACATATATGGCCACACCTCTCTTCTTTTCCTTCAGATCCGAGGCTGCAAAGAGTTCTCCTAATTTAGGACAATTCAATAAGTGTTCGTCTTTTTTCTTCATGTGCATCTCCTGTAGACAAATCACATCTGCTTTTAATTTCTTTAATTGTAAGAATATTCTTTTTCTCTTCTGTCCTGAGTTGTCCATTAATGTTGATTGAGGCTAACTTCAATTGTTTATTCAAGATTTTCATCCTTTTTATTATCTTTTATTTTCTCTTCCTCTCTTCTTTTCTGTTCTCTTGTGATGGCATGCTTTTGTTCTTGTTCTCTTGTCTCATGCTGTGGTTTCCCCTTTCCTCTCCTCTGTTTTCCTTCCTCGCTATCAGAGGGTATGTCTTCCTCTCTACTTCTTAGGCAGAAGATTTCCTAAGAAGTAGAAACTTTGCTTCTGTTGATGCAACTAAGAAATTAATTTGGGAACAAGAATTTAAAAAATAAATAAAAGAGCAAGATTGGGCTAATATATGGAGAATGAGAATACTTAGATCTATGTCTGTTAGAATAAAGGAAAATTTCTTTAAAATAAGGAAAATTTCTTTAAAAGAAGTTAAAGCTAGTATTTGATGCCAGTGAAATTGAATAAAATAAATGCTAATTTTTCTAAGTTTTGTTGGAAATGTGATAATGAGATTGGTACCTTTTTCCATTTGTGGTGGGACTGTAAAATGATACAAAAATTCTGAAAATGTATTTTTAAAGAACTAAGTGACATATTAGAAATGAACATAGAGCCCAATTCTGAAATTGCTTTGTTACCAATATTTGTTGATAATAATTATGATTTTAAAACTAAAGAGTTGATTACAAATTTGTTGACTATGGCTAGATTAATAATTGCTAGAAATTGGAAATCAAAATATGAACTATGCTTAGATGAATGGTACAATGAAATATGGAATATTGCTTTAAATGATAAATTGACATGCACTTTCAAGATTAAAAAAGGAGAGTTAAAAAGAGATATTTTCTATGATATATGGGGTAGATTTATTGAATATGTGCTTGTACGAGATAAGGGTAAGGCTTCCGCGCAACAATCAATTTTGTTCTGGAGGGGAGGATAATGACTGTAAATAAGAAGAGTGATCCTATTGGTGAAGGGGTGCACCGTTGTTGATGTTTTGTCTTTTTTGTAATTTGTATAATAAAATTTTAAAAAAAGAAAAAGAAAGAGGCCATGAACCCAGCGGCCAATTGTGTTCTAGTCCTTAAAGGAGCGTCCAAGGTGGTGGTGGTGGGTGAGAAGAACAAATCACTTATAAGTTGGAGGATATTTCCCTTCCGCATAATACTGCAGTGCTAAATCCAAATGAAATCCCAGGTAGTCCTTGTCCGGCCAAAGAGAAGCAGCGAGGCTTACACGATGCAATGAATATAAAATGCCCACCATGACAAATTGGGAAAGCGAGCATTCCTGACAGTGATAAAGAAAAATTCTAAAACTCACATTTAGATAAATGGGGTGGAAAATCCGATCCGTGCTCTCTTTTCAAATATGATTATACAAACACTATTTGCATAAATATTATAATTAAAATTCTGCCCACAGCATAATGATAACAAAAAAGCACCGAGAGAAATGTTTGAAATCTCAGTGTATGATGTTCCATGCTCTCAGTTAAATAAGGAATTTACTGCAAATCTCATCAAAGAGAGAGAATATTAAGCTTGATAGTAAAGGACTTATTCTTGATGGTAAGATCTTTTTCATCAACTGCTACCATTTTCAGCCACTACTACTACTACTACTACTACTACTACTACTACTACTACTACTAC
>JAHTLZ010000038.1:730930-743374 GCA_023846285.1 Phrynocephalus versicolor | reverse complement strand
CAGCATGGCTCTTCTTATGTTCTTATGTTCTTATGTTCTTATGTTCTCTGCTATTTATATTTGCAGCCCACCCCTTGAGGAATTATTTTTTTTCTTCCGAGGAAATCTGTTTCCTGGTGAGATGTAAAAATGAAATTATGGAATCATTTATGTAAGCAAGCACAGTTTGAATATAAATATTCTATTTATTCCATTGGGATCGGAAGACACAGCCTGGATTTCAGCAAGATTGCCTGCCTCAGTTCAGCAAGTCAGCCAGGAAGAATTGCATGCAGGACATGGAATAATGGGCTCAAAGTACAGGAAGCCATATTTTGGCTGGATACAAGGGGGGAAATTCTTAACTGTTGGAGCAGGACACCCGCGGAACCCATGACCTTGGGAGGCAGTAAGCACTTCAACACTGGAGGCATTCAAGAGGAAATTGGACCACCATCTATCAGATTTGTTTTCAGATCTGCTTTAATCTAGCTGAGCAGGGAGTTCGACTCAATGGCCTTGCAGACCTCTTCCTACTCAATTCTGATTCTATGGATTCTCCAAATCTGATGCATAAGAAAATAAGAAGAGCTCTGCTGGAACAGGTCACAGCCGATCCAGTCCTGCATTCTGTCTCACACAGTGGCTCCCCATGTGCTTCAGGGTATTCCCAAGCAGATGTCTTCACCTGCTTACGATTCCCTGCAAATGGCATGGAGAGATATCCTGCCTCTCTCTTCAACCTGGAGGTTGTCCTTAGGCATCCACCATGATAGCCATGGATATCCTTGTTCTCCATGAACATGTCCAATCCTTTTTTAAAGCTGTCAAGGGTGACAGCTCTCACCACTTCTTCTGGCAGGGAGTTCCACAGACCAATCATCCTTTGTTTGAGATCTAGCACACAAAAGTTTCATGGAGTGCCCTCTAGTTCTAGTGTTGTGCGGTAGGGAAAACAGTTTTTCCTCATGAACTTTGTCTACACCGTGTATGATTTTATAAACTTCAGTAAGGTCACCTCTTAGGCAAGGTCGTTCAAGAGTGAAGAGGCCCAGCCGTTGCAGCCTCAGATGGTAAGGAAGGTGTTCCAGTCCCCGAATCCTTCTGGTTGCCCTCCTCTGCAGGACATCACTTCTATAGCAAATCCCAAAGGCAACCTGATGGCCCTCAAAGAAGAAGGAAACACATCCAATGATTCTTATCTAGTTTGTGAAAACAAGGGACGCCTTTTAAGATCAATACCTTTGTGAAACGGCTCAAAAAGGGAGTGAAAATATGCAAAACTCTCAGACTCTTTCAAAACAATATAGTGCACAGTCAGTAATCAAAGAGGAAGCAAGCAAGCAACAGAGGGAGGGGACGACCTTATCTCTTCTCTATCCATGTTTAGAATCACTAATAGAGATCATCCGTTCCTATTGATTTAAATTTCATCCAGCTGAAGAGGGGGCTTAACTTAAGAGGATCATACATTTCAAAGCGAAATGCTTTCCAGAGCCATCGCTGCTTGTGCCTTAATCATTTGACCTTATTTGAAATAAATGGCTGCAGTGCTGAAGTATTTGCTTAAATAGGTCAGGGTATAAAACAAAGAGAGCTCTGTGACAACACTCCTGGTTTTATCAGTTCCGAGCAACTATGGATTCAGGTATCCTGCTTTCAACAGTGAGAAGAAGATTGTGAAGAGTTGAGCTAGAACTGAATTAAAATCATATCTTACTAAATATAGTCTGTGATTCTGCCATGAGGTTCATCTGAGGTTCTGCCATGGATTCACGTGGCAGATGAAAGCTCATCTTGCTGCTGAATTCTGCTTAACACCTCCCCCTTTGTTAGTTTTTTTATAAAAAAAGCTTGCATTGAGTGAGTTGCAAGCAACTTCTTGATTGCTTGAGGTTTCCAGTATACTAAGGACTTCTTGTGGGGTTTACAACTGCCCTCCAGCTTCCTGCCTCTAACAAGACTCCTGCCCTGGCTGCAACATCATCTAGCCATGGACTTTAAGAACATCATCTTATTTGGAGGTTTTTAAGCATAGGCTGGATGGCCATCTGTCAGGAGTCCTGTGATGGGGGTTCCTGCATGGCAGGGGGTTGGACTAGATGGCTCTTGAGGTCTCTTCCAACTCTAGGGTTCTATGATTCTATGATTCTATCTAACCAAGGACTTTAAACATAATCTCCTGGTAAAGCACATATTTTACCCTGTCTGAACTTCTGGGACCTGCTTTGAAGAAGAGTGATTTACACTCGAACGCTTGCAATGTTCTTAATGTTTTCTATTTTTATTAGTGGCCTATAAATGTATCTCCTGTAAACTATTTTTGCCATTGGATAGTGTGATGGATTAGCCCTCAGGAGGCTTGGTTGCAATAAGGGGTTTTGAATTCCTGATGAACTTCTCCTTTTTGATACACAGTAGAACAGGCCTGCCCAAAGTCCGGCCCGGGGCTCAAATCCGGCCTGCCAGGCCATTCTGAGTGGCCCATGGCTGGCTGGCTCACTCCTCCCTCCCCCTCCTTCGCCCCATGTTTTTTTTAAAATCTTCAGCCAACACTGACACAGCCGGGAAGCTTGAGGGGCTGGGCGGGCGGACTGGCCGATGAGCAGAAGCTTGTGGGGATGGGTGGGCAGGCGAGGGGGCGGGCCACCACCCCCAGCACCACTGGGAAGCTTGTGGGGCTGGGCACACACACGGGCCGCTGCCACCGGCATAACCGGGAACATTGTGAGGTTGGGTGCATGCGCGGTCAGTGGGTGGGGCTTATGGGTTAATGGGTGGGGCTTGCAGTGGGGTGGCAGGGTCAGGGAACAACCGCCCCCTGACACATTCTCAGCCACCAAATCTGGCCCTCCTTACAAAAAGTTTGGGCACCCCTGCGGTAGAAGTACAAAGATCCATAGATGAGATTAGCTTCTAATTCCCCAATTAGTAACTTCAAATTCCCCAATTACTCCACCTCTTTCACATTAGCTGGCACTTACAACCTCAATAACACACTCTGAGACATTATTTGTAGAAAGAATTTTTAAAAAGTTTCATTGCTTACAGTTTGGAATAGCAAACAGGAAAGTAATGAACAACTTGAGATGAACAGACTAAACAGGGGAAAAGAAATGAAGAAGCAAAGAATGCAGCATTTCCTTTGAATGGGTGAGTTGTATTATTATCATAGTTACAGTGGTAACTTGTATAAAGAAATTAATTCGTTCTAAATGAAATTATGTTAAGCAAATTTTCCTTTATGCAAATTCCTGTAGGAATGCATTGAAAACAGAGTAATCCCATTTTTATGTTGTACGGATTCTCCCCATAGGTGATTATGTTAAGCAGATTTCCCCTATCTCCGGAATTTTTATGTTATACAAATTTTATGTTATACAAGCTGTTTGTTATACAAGGGTCCACTGTATGTGCTTTCATGCCAACTCTGACTTATAGGCCCCTATCCCATGTCCCTTTAAATACAGATTAAATTTGTAGATAAACCGTGTCCAAAAATGCTGTCCTCACGGCCACCGGGCTTTTTGAAAAAGAAAAAAAGAAAAAGAAAACCCCCTTAAGCGAGGTTTCCAAGACTTACTGGAGAGGTAGGGAATTTTTTGCCTTGCTTAAAAAATCCACCTTTTAAAGAGGCAGACGTGGGACCGAGTAGATCTGGTTTTCTTTCTTTCTTTCCCTCATAGCGTGACTAGCTTTTCCTGGGGCTGGCACTGCTTTTAATTTTTTAATTTTTTTTATTTTCCCCCACCCTCCGAGCTCCAGGAAACTGGATCAGGTGCTGTTTTTTTTAACTTCCCAAAGCTCTACCGCAGAGCCAGCTGGTCCTTCTTTTAATCCTAGTGCCACCTGCTGGCCAAGGGGCTGAACTATGTTTTTAAAAAAACACCTTTCTACATGGGAACTGCTATCCCACATCTTCAGTCATTTGATGGGAGGAAGAAGAAAAGCCGGACCTTCAGAAGATCAGGATTATCCCCATGTGAGATAGCATAGTGACTTCTTTTACAGTGTTTTTTACATAGGGGGTACTCAGAAGTGACTGACCATTCCTTTCTTCTTGGGAGAGGGGCATCCTGGGGCTGTGCAACTTGCCACCCAGGCTGGCTTTTTTCTGGAAGGCACAGTGGGTAAGTGAACTCCCAATTTCTGGATCCACAGCCAGATGCGTAACTCACTAAGCTATGAAAGCAGATAATATAAACTTGGCAAGAATGTTAAGTTACTTTATTTTATTGTTGTGGGTGCTCCATCACTGGAGGTTTTCAAGAAAAGGTTGGACAGCCATCTGCCAGGGATGGTATGAGGTCTCCTGCCTTGGGCATGGAGTTGGACTAGAAGACCTCCAAGGTCCCTTCCAAACCTACAACGATTCTGTGACTCTCTGTTGATTCTTGTTAGGAATCTTGCACCTGCTCTTCTGTTGAATCAATGTCCCCTCTTTGGAATGCCCTACAGAGCCCTATATGTGGAAAAGGCTGCACTGAAATATGGGCTGTCCATCTATCCAGATCCCATCTGCAATCAATCAACCTCAGCTGCTGAAAGCAGGAATCTGGAGAACACAAGACCATGTGGATTCTTTTTCACGTCTCCCAGCCTGGCTGTGATAGCTATTCCACTTATCAGAATAATTATTCAACAGGCACCTTCACTTAAATAAGAATATAGAAGCATTCATTTACTAAGAAGAATTACACAGGAATATTCTGTTACTGGAAAATAACAGCATGATTTCCCTTCCTAACTTAAAGAAATCTAAAGCAAACTTCAGAGGCAAAAGCCTCACTAATTCTACTTGAAACTACATAGCTAGCATAATCCATAGTCCATATTGGAATAATCTGGGGAAAAATCTCTCTGCGTCTCTGTCTCTCCAGCTGCTTACAGCATGGGAAAAACATCACATGTCACTTCTTTGACCAATCAGGTCTCATTTGCTTCTTAAATGGAATGCATCTTCGGGCTTTGTTTACATTCATTTGAGATAGCAGATCCACAACAGGCTAGCATAGCACATTAATATGAACTGTATACTCTTGGCCTAAAGGAAAAAAAGTTTACTTCTAAAATATTTTACAAAGGCTACCACGTGTCTGTTGAAACCTTGCCCTTCTTGGCTTATGAAAGCTATTAGGTACAAGGAGTGGGGAATGCCTCCTTGCCACAGGATAGGACCCCTGCATGCTTAAAGGAGGCAGTAATAATACCATCATTTTTAAAAACCCTCCTTGGACATTAAGGTACTGAATAATTAATTACTGGACAGTCTGCTGCCCACCCAGCCTGAAATAAAGAGGCAAGACATGTTTATGGGGTTAAAATTGGGCCACAATTTATTGATATGAAATTCACTCAATTCTACTATTAAGCATTCCTTAAACAAGGGGGGCTGAATGTAGTGCAAGTGGATCAGTTAATAATTCCTAATACTATTAGAAGGGTGCTGCCCACCTGTTCAGCACCCTCCCAAAACCTAAAGTCTGGGCAGCCCTCGTCCTAATCTTTGAACCTATTTATACCTAACACTTAATGTTCCTAATTTCCTAATCCATTTCCTAATCCATATTGAGGGCTACCGGCTCACTAGGGAATATTATTCAATAAATTTCATGTGACTTAAATTTACCATTTGCACCACCCGCCAATGGTGACCGGTTATAAACCTCCCATTGGCCTTAAAGAGAATGGGATGGGCGCAAACTCACTGCCACTCGGTCCAATCTGAGTGGCAGCCAAAAATCCCCATCCGGCCCTTATGCGACCAGCATTCTCTTATTTGTGTGGAAGGGTGGGAAGATGGCTGGATCCAGAAAGAGGCCTCTCAGCACATGGGAAGGCCTTATAAAACTAACACCCCTGCAAACAGCCCATAGGCTGCACTGTGCACACGTGATGACATCCAGGCGCACAGGCAAAAGAGCCCCGCCCTGCTCTATGGCATTTCGGAGCTGCCCTTCTGGGGTAAGGTGCTGGAGTGGGTTGTTCTGGCTTCTCAATTTCAGGGATTCCTGGATGAGACAAATTACCTAGATCCATGCCAGTCCATCTTCAGGTCTGGTTAGGGCATGGAAGCTGCTTTCACCACCTTGGTGGATGGCCAATGCTAGGAACTTGGCAGGAGGAGTGTGCCCGTGTTCTGTAGGCCCTCCACATCTGAGGAAGCTCCTCCAATTCTGGATCAGTGCCGGTGTCAAAAATGGACTAGGTGAGGGTGAATAAACTGAAACGTAATCTAGAGAAGACAAGTGTAAGGGCAAGGTTCAAGTTTTGAGTTTATCTTCAATTCTTTATTCAGTCTTATTCTGTCTTTTGCCTCAAGATATGCTTTGTACTTATTTTTTATATCCACCATCTCTGTAAAAATGTCATCTCTGCAACTCTGTATCTCTGCAAAACACGCATGCCTCCTCTTAACCCTTGAAACAGTTTCTGCAGAGTTTGTGTCATATAGGGAAACTCCCTGAAGAGCAGGATGCACCCCAACCACAAAAGGTGTAGAGCAAATGGCAAACCGCATTCTAAAACATCTCGGATCTTAAAATAACTTGGTCTTGCCCCTTTGCATTCAGCTTTTGAAACTCACTATCAAGATAGAGAGAACAATACATGAGGAAATTATTGACACGAACATGGCTGTGATATGGAAAATAATCATATATGTAATGAAGTCACATGATTTCCACTGTGAAAAATGGTAAACAATTGTGAGTTTGTTCCGTATCTGTTTTTGTGAGCTGAAGGGTATTTAAGACTGGTCATTCCATACAGGAAGTTCTAGATCATGTCTAGATCAAGGGAAGTCATAGTACCACTCTATTCTTCTCTGGTCAAAGGTGGTCTTCCCACGGGGGAGCAATTAAGCACTTCCTGCTCAATTAGAAATGATTTTCTCCTAGAGGGACCCCATTTGGAGTTTAATAACTCAGCCCCCTGAATCGCAAACCTCTCCAAAGTTTGGGGGCTCACAGGAAAGAGTCCAAAGAAGCTGCATTGCGATTTCCATACTGCCACATGCCTGTGAGCACTATTTTTATGCATGGCCTCTAATTTACATATCCACTGAGCTGGGCTTTCCTCCATGTATATGAGAATGTCTCTCTTGCACACACACATGCAGATTCCATGGAAACTTGAAGAAAATGGTTGTAACAAGTATGCGGCTGTGCCGCTTAGGGAACCCTGGCCCCATGTACTCGAGAATCTAGATTTCTTTATTTTTTGAAAGCATATTTTCATTTCACGTGCCATGTTCAAGACTGGCCATAGGTAAATGGAGGGAAGCAAGACACCTTGAAAAATGTAATTATTTAATGTACATAAAGGTTAGTGTCTTTAGAAATGCAGGGCTCACATCCCTCTTTTCTCCTTCAGTGTTGAGGAACAACAAACATTTCCATTTGAGCATTGCTTTCCCATAGGGTGCAGACAGAAGAGCCATAAAATGCTGATTTGTCAGAATAAACTGAATTTCAAATGGAATTTTTATCAAATTAGCCATTCATCAAAGGTTAAGCAATACTGCAGGAATAACCTCTACTGAGGTGTATCTGCTGCCACAGTGCTGCTGTGGCTAAAAACAAAGCAAGTTCAGATACGATCATTGCACCAGCTCTACTACTGGGGGACCAGGACAGAGCTTGGAAATGTTCCTTTTTAGGACTGCAACTACCAGAGTACCTCGGGCAAATGACACTGTGTTTTGTAATTTTTCATTCATGTGGTTTCCATTATTTATTTATCTGCTTTTGCTATCTTTTATCCCTCTCTTGAATGCACTCCATCATGTGGCGATATGGTCTGGAGTGTGTGAGACACATTGAGAACAATGCTGTCAAGAGGAGAGATTCCATTATGAGCCTGGACTCCTAGCAGGGTCAGCCAAGGTGGAATGGCTCTAGCTGAGGCCTGGGACTAATTATCTGTCAGAACTAGGGATGGGTGGGTGCCTGAAGAAAAATGACACACTGTTTTGCCATTTTGTAAGGTTCAAATCGTTACTAAACAAAACAAAATGGCGGACAATGTGTCATTAAGAACTGAAAAGAAACAATGTTTTGGTTCAGTTCCTCCGAACAGGGAAGCCACTGCCAGATCTCCCGTTAAGGCAAGGGGCTGCCATCCGGCTGCTGTTTCTGGTTCTCAGTCACCACTGCCTCACAGCTGAATGGTAAGGGAATCCTATA
The DNA here is from genome assembly GCA_023846285.1 of Phrynocephalus versicolor. Taxonomy (NCBI): domain Eukaryota; kingdom Metazoa; phylum Chordata; class Lepidosauria; order Squamata; family Agamidae; genus Phrynocephalus; species Phrynocephalus versicolor. Next base: position 735,209 of record JAHTLZ010000038.1, on the reverse strand, counting down.
GAATCATGGAATCATAGAATCATAGAGTTGGAAGAGATCTCAAGGGCCATCCAGTCCAACCCCCTGCCATGCAGGAACCCCCATCACAGGACGCCCGAGAGATGTCCATCCAGCCTCTGCTTAAAAGCCTCCAAAGAAGGAGACTCCACCACCTTCCTTTGGGGCAGCATCTTCCACTGCTGAACAGCTCTAACTGTCAGGAAGTTCTTCCTAATGTTTAAATGGAATCTCTTTTCCTGCAGTTTAAAACCATTGCCCCGAGTCCTAGTCTCTGAAGCCATGGAACACAAACCAGTCCCCTCTTCAATATGACATCCTTTCAAATATTTAAACATAGCTATCATATCCCCCCTCAGCCTTCTTTTTGAAAGGCTAAACATTCCCAGTCCCCTAAGCCATTCCTCATATCATATTTCTTCTAGACCTTCAAGCATCCTGGTCGCCCTCCTCTGGACCCGCTCAAGGTTGTCAACATCCTTTTTAAACTGAGGCGCACAGAACTGGACACAGGACTCCAGATGGGGTCTGACCAGAGCAGAATAGAGTGGAACTTTCACTTCCCTTGATCTAGACACGATGGTTCTGTTGATGCAACCTCCAGCAGGGAAATTTTAAAAAGGCTCTAGTTGGAAACTCCTCTATTAGCATTCATTGGAGAGAGGGAGCAAAAATATAGAGAAAGACACTTTTAAAAACCCATTGGCACCCATCGCCAAGGAGGCTGGACTGAGAGATGTAGTTGCGGAGTGGCGGGAGAGGGGGAGCCCCAGAAATATAGACACTTCGCCCTCCCCCCCCCCAAAAAAAATCTCGATCAGGATTTTTTATGCAAAGGACGAGCCCAGCTTGTTGCGGGGACATGGGGAGGGTGGTGGTTTTTCGTCTCTCTTGTTCTGGTTTGCAATCCTGTTCCATGAGTCCAAAAAGAATCATCCCAGCAAACTCACTCGCTCCCCTTGTTGAGCCTGGGCTCCTCAGAAAAGTAGCCAAGGCTTGAGGGGTGGAAGCCCGGTCATTTCCACCTTTAACCATCTCGGAGGATCGCCTTCTGCTTCTTGAGACTTTTCAAGTGATCTTGAGATCAGAGTAAAAGCAAATGTCGGATCGCGTCGCCTCCTCCGCGGGCTTCCGCTCTTACACTCAAGGAGGCTGCTTTGAGAGGCCCAAAGGTCATTTATGCAGAGCATTCTTTGTGAGTTACCCGGTGCTTCCTGGGATTTTCACTCCCTCCCCAGTCCTCCTCCTCCTCCTCCTCCCTCCTGGGTCAAACCTAGAGAAAAGGGGAGGCTGAGCCCTCTTGAAGAGAAGGGGTAGAGGGAGGTTGATCTGTCATTAAGCAGCCAACGATCCTCCTCTTTGGCAGTTACTTCATGTCCTTCTTTGTTCCGTGACTAGTTTTGTACCGTGACAGCGTTGGTCGCGATCACATGGTTTTGTCCCTGTTTCAGTGTTTCCATGGCACTTGTCTCATGACAAGTGTTACCTCACGGTCTTGTACCATGACAAACACTGAATTTGTTTAGCTTCCTTTTTCCTTTTTTTTTTGGGGGGGGGGCTTAAAAATCTTTTTCGCTTCTGAAAAGTGAAAACAAACAAACAAACAAACCCAGACACAGTTTTCTGAGAGAAACTAATGTTGTATTGTGTGACAGTTGTTACTACATGGTGTCTTGTCTTAGAACAGAAAGTGGGAACAAAGAGTGACAAGGGAAAACCCTGCCCCAGCACCAGGTACAGATTTGTCTTGCTTAGCACCCGTTCTGGGGGTGTGGTTGAGACAAATTTCAGTAGTTGTGTGATGGACATGAAGTAACATTTTTTGTACTGCTCCTAAGTGCAACACTAACAGAGACAAAATGGATGTGAAGTAACCACCTTTAAGTGCCTGGAAGCCCTGCATGATCTCAAGAACAGATCCCTTGATTCCTTCATTCTCATCACCGTGGAATGAGCTGTGTGCGGCTGGGCTGAGGAGCTCTGAGAGCCCAACCACCACCACCACCACCACCCAAGAGTCAGACTCCAAACGCCAAAGGCAGCACCAGGGACCTCCCGTCCTGCAGGACAGAAGTGGGTGTTCCTGTCTTTCCCACCCCAGGGAAGGGGCAGGAGGAGGGAGGGGAGATGTGTATGATGAGCCTTTTCTGGTGAGAAAAGGCCTGGCACAGCGCAGGTGGACGTGGCATGACCCGGCCTCAACTGGATGTCCTGAAGATGATGAAGAAGAAGGGAGGTGCCAGCAGAGCCGCCCGCCTGCCTTCTGCTCTGCTCAGAGCTCAACGGGCAGCCTAGGCCTGACCCAGGTCTGCTCCAGCAGGCCTCAGGGATTGGGTACTGCAGTTTAGGAAGGAGAGCAACAGTGCAGAAGAGACCCTGAGGAAGGCAATTAGGCAAGGGAAGGGTCTGGCAACCAAGCTCAGGACACGACAGTGGCTGAAGGGGCTTCCCATTTCACCTTGAGAAGAAAAGGCTCAATGTAGCGTCCATGTGGGGCTGCCCATGGAAAACCTTTGGAAACTCTGGGATTTCCCTTTGGGACTGGGGGCCAGAATGGGTTTTTCCCAAAACACATACATACATTTCAATATACAGTAGAGTTTGCTTTGAACTGAATGGAAGGGAGTCAAAAGATATTCAGTCGTTTGTCCTTGAGGGCCATCCATCAGCACTTCTCTTCTGCAGAAGCAAAGGCCTGTGGGCAGCGTGGCTACCCTTGTCTCAGTCCAATTTGGTCAGAGGGTTACCCTCCAGGCCACATCTCTTGCCCCCAGCCAGTTCCTGGAGGGTCCTCTTGCCTTCAGATGGCAAAACTGGAAAGAGGGACGGGAGTCCCTTGACCGGTGAAGGAAACGGGTTCTGGAGCTGCGCAATGGGGCACAGGGCTTTGTAAAGACGTGAGTGATGCCCTCTATGCTTGCTGTTGAGGCTCCAGTGTTTTCAGAGATGGATGGGCCATGGGCTCAAAACCTGGGGCCTCTTGTTTGGAACACAGGCCCCTTTCGTTGTCCCTGCCTCCCTCCCCCCCCCAGTTTTTTTGGTAGAGGCCAAGAGCTTGGAACCCGGGGCCTCTCACTTTGAGAGCTGGGTCATTACCCTAGTGACAGCCGTTCTAGCATTTCTGAGAGAAGGCATGGACTCTGGACCCTTTCCAAACAGAGAGGGATCTGGGATGGCAGTAGAATGACCTCGGTGTGCCCCACTTTTTGCCCAGTGCTTCTTCCCATCATCATTTGGCCCTTTGATTTGGACACCGAGATTGGTGACTACCATGTGGGGCTCTGGGCTCTTTCTTCTGCCCCTGTGGCCATCAAGGTTTAGGCCCTCCAGATGTTTTGGGCCACAACTCCCACAGTCCTTTGCCATTGGAAATACAGGCTTGGAATTCTGGGAGTTGTGGTCCAAAACATCTGTAGGGCCAAAGTTTGGACATGCCTGGTTAAGCCCCTCACTTTCTGCCCAGGGCCTCTTTAGTTGAGCACTCAGCTCCAGGCTCTGTGTCATGCCACTGTGGTTGTTAAGGTTTGTCCCCTCGTGTTGGCCCCTGAGATTGTTGGCTAGGATGTGGGACCCTGGTCTCTTTCTTATGCCCCTGTGGCCATCAAAGTTTGGCCCCCCGCTTTCTGCCCTAGGCCTCTTCAGTTGAGCACTAAGCTCTGGGCTCCGTGTCATGCCACTGTGGTGGGTGAGGTTTTGCCCCTTGCCTTGGACACTGAGAGTGTTTGCTGGAATGTGGAGCTCTGGGCTTCTTACTCTGCCCAAGGCCGTTATGGTGAGGGTCCTCACTTTGTGCCTGCTGCCTCTTTCCAGGAATAAGAGGCTCTGGGACGCTTGTATTGCCACTGTGGCCATCATGGTGTGGCTCAGCACTTGATAACCTGGGTGTCTTTTGTGGTCTACAGAGCTCTGGGCTTCTTGTTCTGGCCCCCTGCTCATTGTTGTATGTTCCCTCACTTTCTGCCCAGTGTCTCTTACGTGGAATGCGGGGCTCTGAGATTCTTATTTGGCCACAGTGGCCATCATGGGGAGGCCCTTCACTTTTGGCCCGGTATCTTTTCTCCAGGACTTTGGTCTCCTTGCTCTTCCCTCTTGGCGGTCATGGGGTAGCCTCTTCCTTTGCAACCGGTGCCATTTTCTTTTAACATGTGGCCCTGGGCTTCTTGTACTGCCCCCTTGGGCAGCAGAGTCTGACCCCTGGCTTTGGGCTCTGGGTGTGTTGCCAGGCTCTTGGCTGCTTGTAGAGCCCCCATAGCCATCATGGTGAGGCTCCTCTCTTTGGGCA
>JAHTLZ010000038.1:691726-718138 GCA_023846285.1 Phrynocephalus versicolor | reverse complement strand
GAGAGAGAGAGAGAGAGAGAGAGAGAGAGAGAGAGAGAGAGAGAGAGGAGGAGAGGTGAAAAAACCTCACCTTCCTCTTTGGATTGAAGCCGAACAATTTTTCTCTGTTGGAGAGTAAAATCAATCAAGCCTCACATGTGCTCGGGATATTGGGCTGGTGGACGGATACTTTCGGAGTAACCAGGTCCACATATCTCCGTGGAGCCTCCTTGGCCTCCCTGTAAGGAGGCATCCCCTGGATCCAGTGGTATCAATCCAAGGGGCTAAAAGGTGAGTATATGTACACACTTAGCCCCTGGGACCTGGCAGAGATATATTGTCCTGTGTGTGTGGGGGGGGTTCCCCCACGTGAAGGTGCCTGGGTCTTCTAAGAGAAAGGGTCCCAGAGCTTTATTTGGGCATTCGAACCATCTGGTCGGTTCTGGAGACAGAAGTGAGGCCCCCTCGGTTGCTAGCGTTCAAATTCCCTTGGGGCTGAGATATGGGGGTGAGGAAGGCTGGTGCTCTGCTAGCAACCCCCTCCAAAGATGATGGGGATGGGGTCGGGCTGATGATGAGTCAGCCATGAAGGCCGGCACAGGAGCTGGTCGACTGGTAACTCTCCCCTCTTCAGGGTCCCATATAGGGAGCCTTGCAGCCGGATCTGCCTGGGGTCCCATATCCCCTGGGGCTGTGGTACTGCAACCAGGGGCACATACAGGGAAGGAAAATCATGTTCTTTGGGGCACTCCACGAGGTGCCCCCCTCCAAACAGGATCTTTGGTGGGATCGAGCTGGATGCTCTAGGTGTAAGAGCAGCAAGCTTCCCAACCGGGGAATGGATTGAGATTTCGGGGCCACCTTGCTGGCAAAAGCCTGCCTCCGAACTCAAATTGGAGAAGATGTGGAGATGTAGGATCTCCGCCATTTTTATGGTTCTGCCAAGAGCAGCCCTCCAGGTGTTGGAGGGTTACCCCCAGTGTCCAGCAGAGAGGATCCTGACCCAGGTGGTACAGTGGCCAGTTTTTTTTCCCTCTGCAGAGTTTTTCCTAGCTTGTTCTTTTTACTTTTTCTTCTCTGGACCAGTTAAGGCAGAAAAGTGATCCAGGGCACATGTAACACGTAAGGGGGGCCTTTTGTACCCCAGCAGGAGATAATTAGTTTCCCATCACGGCAAGTACAGTACTTCTTACATTTTGTCTAGTTTCCAAGTTCCAAGTTCCCCTAACCTAACCCTTTACCTAAAACTAAATTCCAGCCCTGAGGAGTTTATCACCTCATGACCTGAAGCCCTAGTGCAGGCCTGCCCAAAGTCTGGCCCGGGGGGTGGTGTTGCCAAATCCAGCCCGCCAGGCCATTCTGAGTGGCCCACGGCTGTCTGGCTCACCCCTCCCTCCCCCTCCTTCGCCCCATGTTTTTTTTTAAATCTTCAGCCAACACTGACACAGACGGGAAGCTTGAGGGGCTGGCCGGGCTGGCTGGCCGGTGAGCAGAAGCTTGTGGGGATGGGTGGGCAGGCGAGGGGGTGGGCCACCACCACCAGCACCGCCGGGAAGCTTGTGGGGCTGGGCACGCGCACGGGCCGCTGCCACCGGCATAACCGGGAACATTGTGAGGTGTGACTGGAATTCTTCTCCCGATCCCTAACAAGTTGGACGTCTCTTGGTCCGTTCGTTTGAGGCTGCAAGGATCTGCCAGGTGGTGTCCTGACCCCCCTTTTCCAGCAAGAGGCTGGTGGTGCCAAAAAGAGAGCTAGGCAACCCCTGGTTTCGCTCTCAGCCGCGTGGAAGGGAAGCTCCCAAAACGGGACCACAGGAAAAATTTGGGGCGGCCCACAGAGAACTTGGAGATGCTAATGCTTCACACATTCTCCTGGCTGGCTCGCCATTATGTTGAGTCCACAGCAGGCTGTCCCTGCTGTATGCTGCTGGATTCCCTGATACCGAATAAAAGAAATCCAACACAGAGAAGTCCAGAGAAATTACCGGTTTATTAGGCCTAATAAAGGATGGTAAGGCCAACTAACCCACAGCAAGGCAGTGCAGGATGGTCGGCCCCCAAAACAGGAAATACATAATCTTTTATTTCCTTCCCCCTCCCACCCACAGGATGCGCGCCTCCCCTGGGCCAGGCAAGGGGTGGTCTTTTGGAGGCATCCAATGAAAACAGTCCAGAAGTCTCCTGAGGGAGGTCCCGGTGCGTTCCTGATGTCCTGGAACTGGATACCTGCTCAGGTGTGGTTGGGCCATATCTGTCCTTTAATGGGCCATCAAGGGGGTGATAATAGAAAGGAAGAAGATGGGCATTGTCCAAGGGTCTGGGTAATCACTGGGTAATCAACAGGTCAATGGGGAAGCTGGAAAGTCAATAGAAAGAGTCCCAAGCTGTCAGACACAGTTCCTGGTAAATGTGGGACAATAGGGAGCCTCCAGGCTGGATATAATCCGGAGTTAATCCGTGGTACATGCTGGAACCCATGCCGATGGTTGGAGTCTGTTCTGGAAGATGCAGCCTCTTCACAAAGTCACCATGTTGTCTTCCTCCCCTGTCATGAGCCTCTGCCCAAGATGAAGGTTCAAGGGGGTGCAGGACAGTGTAGGAACATGTTCTCAAGCAGACCCAGGGAGAGCAGGTTGGGGAGAGAGAAAGAATGACACACAGAGGAGAGAGAGGGGGGGAGGGGCGTTTAGGCCCGGGGGCCTGCCGTGGCATGAAAACCATAACTATGCCCTAGACGTGGAGGGTGTCTCTGAGTGTAAGGATGGCCGTCCATGAGTGCCATCCCATGAGTTTATCGACAGAAGATGCAGACTGTGACCCAAGGGGAGTTATACCTAGGGCATGTGACTGGCTGTTTTAAATGTCTGGAAAATGAATATTTGTCTGGCCAGATAAGGGTTGACCCAGTCCGAAATGTCAGAGACCTGGTCATGCTGCAGTGAGAGCAAAAAGTGAACTTACAGAGGCTTTTTTCTCGACAGCGGAGCCTCCTGGCTGCGAAGCAAGCCACGAGGGTGTTTTTTCTAATATCTCCAGAACGGAATGGTCTTTTGGATCGGGTTTCTTGCGTTCTGCTTATGATAGTGTAGGGCGACCATCGGTGGTCTTGGGAAGCCCCAGAACCTCTCCAATTTTATAATTCTGTTTTTCATTTCCATTGCATCTCATCAGGAAGGGCCATTGTCCTTTAACTCTCCCACTTCACACTTTAAAAATGCTGTCTTTTATCTCAAGTAATCAGGCCTAAGCACAGGACAATAGAGGGGGGGAGAAATGGAGGCAATGACAGGGTTTATCTTTTTGGGTTCCTTGATCACTGCAGATGGTGACGGCTGCACCTTCCCGGCGCACGTTTGGTCAGCAAGCAAGGCCTTTGGGCAAGCAATTACAGGATAGCGCACCTCAATCTAAAAAAAAATGTTGACAACCTTGAGCGAATACAGAGGAGGGTGGCAAAGATGGTTGAGGGTCTGGAAGAAATGTCTTACGAGTAATGGCTTAGAGAGCTGGGAATGTTTAGCGTTTCAAAAAGAAGGCTGGGAAGGGGGATATGATAGCTATGTTTAAATATTTGAAAGGATGTCACATTGGAGAAGGGACTGGTTGGTTTTCCATGGCTTCAGAGGCTAGGACGCGGGGCAATTGACTCAAACTACAGGAAAAAGATTCAATTTAAGCATTAGAGCTGTTCAGCAGTGGAATAATATGCTGCCACCAAGGAGGGTGGTGGAGTCTCCTTTGGAGGTTTCTAAGCAGAGGCTGGATGGACCTCTCTCGGGAGTCCCTGTGATGGGGGTTCCTGCACGGCAGGGGGTTGGACTGGATGGCCCTGGAGGTCTCCTTTTCCAACTCTTCTATGGATTCCCCCTTTCCCTCTTCTTCTTCTTCTTCTTCTTCTTCTTCTTCTTCTTCTTCTTCTTCTTCTTCTTCTTCTTCTTCTTCTTCTTCTTCTTCTTCTTCTTCTTCTTCTTCTTGGCAGGAGGGAAGGGGAGGGAGAGAGAGGACCACCCCTTTCCTGGAGCAGGAGTGGACTAGGCTGCCCGGCCTGCCTTGGGGCGCCCCACTCTCCCTGACTGGCTGGGGGGCGGGGCCAACTCCTGCTGCAAGAAGAGTGTGGTGCCTGCCAGGAATGGTAGTCCTGGGGTTGGTGTGGTGGTGGGCACACGGCGAGGCTCACGAGAGCAAAGGGGAAGAAAGAGAAAGTAAGAGCATTCCCTAAATATTTTACTTATCCCAATAAGTCTTTTTCAGCTCTTTTGCATAGGATCCTCCAGGAGGTTCCTGGGGAGGGGATTGGATTGTCCATGGGGAATTGTTGTTGTTGTTTTAAAAAAGAGCTTTTAGAAATGTGAATATTTCTTTAGTTAGCAAACTATAAGGCAGAAAAAACAATCACACAAAAACATAGAGATATCAACTTAGTCTCACTACTTCCCAACTGGCACACAAAACTAGCACTTTTTATGGTGAAAATCACTCTACAGCCATGTAAAGAAGAAAATTGGTATCTTTACTTACAGTTACCATCTGTTGTTATTGTCAGAGTAAATAAGCAGGGAGGGGAGTCTCCAGCTTGCGGAAACTAGGCAGCAAGTATACTTTCCATGGCGTCAGAGACTAGGACTCGGGGCAATGGTTTCAAACTACAGGAAAAGAGATTCCATTTGAACATTAGGAAGAACTTCATGACAGTTAGAGCTGTTCGGCAGTGGAATATGCTGCCACGGAGGGTGGTGGTGGAGTCTCCTTCCTTGGAGGTTTTTATGCAGAGGCTGGATGGCCATCTGTCGGGAGTACCTTGATGGGGGTTCACTCTGACTTGCCTCAAATTATTCAAGATGGGAAAATAACTTTACCAATCTAGATAGTAGCAAAGGGGAATCACATTAGACTGTAAAGCCCCCTCCCTATTGATACTCAGTGTTATTACATGCAAGATTGCTCCCATTTAGTAGATAAATGCAGGTATTAAGTACTCTGAGAGAAGAACTGATAATATTTTCTTGAAGGCCGGGATCTGATAGCTGTTGTGAGTTTTTTGGGCTGTTGCCTGTTTGGCCGTGTTCTGGAAGTATTTCTTCCGGGTGTTTTGCCAGACTCTGTGGACAGCATCTTCAGAGGGCAAGGGGTTCAGGGAACTCGGAGTTCTCTCTGTGCTCCTTGCCCTCTGAAGATGCTGCCCAAAGATTCTAGTGAAACGTCAGGAATAAAAACTTCCAGAACACAGCCAAACAGCCCAAAAAACTCACAACAGCTATCTAATAATATTTGCTGCTCCCTTTATCTGGATGCAGACTAGCAACTCTGCAAATACAGAAGGGGTGTTTGTGTATGTGTGTTCAAATTGATTTAACATAGTTTTTCCAATCCAAAAGAGATTTCCAATCAGATGCCCTAATTCGAGCAATTTCACCACCCTCCCCAAAGTTTGAGCAAATCCATAATAACCATTACTTTGTGAAGAAATATCCTCATTGTGCATTTGCTCTGCAGCACAATCAGGATAAACCAATCCCAACTAATTGTGAAACCTGTACACAGAAAACCCATGTGGTACCCACAGAGTGGTGACCTCTTCTCGTGTCTAGGTTTTGCATAGGTAAGTGAATTTTCACCCTTAAGATGTTCACAGAATTATAGGCTAATTGACTTGGAAGAAGGACCCTAAAGTCCCATCCCTTGCTCAGTGCGGGAACCCAAATCGAAGCAGATCTGACAGATGGCTGTCCAATTTTCTCTTGAATGTCTTCAGTGCCTGAGAGCTTACCACCTCCGGTTGTAATTATTGTTGTACTGCCGTTCTCATGGTGTCGTAGGACATACTAGGTCATGCAAAACCAATGAGAATTGGGATCAAATAATGATGAAAATCTGCAAGTTGCTTTCCCCCCTGTTATTCACTGTAACTACCATCTGGTGTGCATGTCGACTCTTTTTATTTACTGTAATTGTCTGAAGTGTACTATGGTTTTTGGAGGCTCATGGTTACACTGCGTCGTGGGTTTTCTAGCCACAAGATCACAACAACGCACATGAGGGTATGATGTTTGTGCTTAAATCTCACAGATCATTAAAGATTCCATGTGCAAATGAAAGCATGTTTGCTCAGAATTAGGGCTCACTAGGTTCCCTGGGACTTTCTCCACCAAAATACAGTTGTTCCCCGCCCTTTTGCGGTTCATATACTGCAGTCCCGGTATATCGCAAGTCCACAGTATTTGAAAAAAAGCCCCCCTGGGGTAAGGAGATCAAACCTATCCATCCTGAAAGAAATCAACCCGAATGTTCACTGGATGGACAGTCCTTTGGCCACCTCATGAGGGGAGAGGACTCCTTGGAAAAGTCCCTGAGGTTGGGAGAGACTGAAGGCAAAAGGAAAAGGGGATGGCAGAGAATGAGATGGTTGGATGGTGTCATCGATGCAACCAATATGGATTTGACCAAACTCCAGGAGGCAGTGGAAGACAGGAAGGCCTGATGTGCTCTGGTACATGGGGGTCACGAAGAGTTGGACACGACTGAACAACTGAACAACAACCTCTCAGAGCGGGCTTGTTTGGTCACATTTTCAATATTTTCAGACTGTGGATAAATGAAACCGCAGGCACGTGTCCTGAAGCTGCATTTGTCCTTTGGTCCTGCAGAGTGCTGAAAACAAAATGGGAAAGAGAAGGTGGCCGTCGTTGGCCAGGAGCCAGGACCGGCAACAAGGATGGTCCTCAAACGTTGCTGGTGAGTTTAGCCATTTAAAAGCTCACGTGTCGTATCCCCAAGAGGCTTTAAGCCCCTGCCACCGTGCAGAGCAATCACTGTTGACGTGAACGCCCACTACAAGACAAAAACCATTCAGCGGAGCTGAAACTTATACAATTCGGCAGTAGAATCTCACCCTGGGAAAAGTCGACAACAATGCCAGATTTTCTATGTTTCTTTCTTTATTTATTTATTGAACAAGTAGCTGCTCTGGGCAGTGCATAAAGAAGGTAAGTTAAATGCTAATAAACAGAACAACACTAATTGTCAAACACTACATAAACAGAACAACAACAGAAGTAATTATGCATCTCATGTTAAGAACAAAAAGAAAGAAAAAGAAGCAAGAGAGAGAGATGGAAAGAGAGAGGGGATTGGAAAGATCAGAGGAAGTTGTTCATCTCCATGGGACAGGAGGGCCACCTCAGTGGATGAAGGTTTTCTCATTATAAGTCTCTTTCAAGTCCCAGTAGAGAATGATTCTCTGGAGGGATGGATTCCCTCTTCCCAGGGCAGCCCATAAACCTTGGTCTTCCTCCTCAGGGGTGAGAGAAGACGACCCTTCCATTTTATAGGGTGACCCCAAGTTCTCAGGAGAGGCCCCAGAGTCCTGCTGTGGGGGCATCTTCATCTTTTCCTTTAATTTCCCCCAGAATCTCTTGAAGCAAAGCACCAGGCACTTCAGGGAGCAAAGTCCTTCTCCGGTAGGGACGGCCTTTGATGGTTTTGTGGAGGACCTCGAGGCGGAGGTGTAATTGAGCCTCTGGGTCTTGGGAGCCCCCTTAGGGCCTCTGGGCCTCGGGTTGGTTTTTTTCACGGGATTCCCGTTGGCCAGCCCTGGTCTCCTCTCTGGGCTGTGAGCCGGATGCTTTGTGGTCTCATCCCTTGGGGCTCTGCTCCTCCACCCATCATCCCTTTGGGGCATGGGGGGCTGCTCCTTGCCTGGCGGCACCTGCGATGCATCCCTCCTTGGCCCCAGCCCACTTTCCTTGCCCCCAATCCCCTTCCTCTTCAGGTGGAAGCCCAGGGTCCTGCGGACTTGGCCGTCCTGCACGATCAACCGTGGGTAGACCTGGAGGCAAGGGTCATGCGGCGCCCGAGGGTGCTGGCAGGATGGATTGCATTGGCTGCAGAGCAGGCAGACTGGGTACTCAACCGACTTCAGGCTGCCTCCTTTCTCCAGCGCTTTGGCCAGGCTCAGCTGGAGGTCCTGCATGGCCCGTTCCTTATCCAGGGACTGGATGATGGTGTGAGTCCAGCACGGAGGCCTGGGAAGCGGCTCCACAAACACGGGGCACTCTGGTCGGACCTCAGAAAGGCACGGCGACTCTTCCTGATGTTGTCCCACGAAAGCTGGATCTAGGAGGGCTGGATGGCCAGCTGGGGAAGTCTTGGGGCTCCTCCCAGGAGGTTGAAGGGTCTTGGGCTCCGTGCAGTCTGTCCAGCTGGACAAGGTGGACCTCCTGGGGGCCTGGGGGCCAGCACTGCCCACCTGGCCTTTCCTCTGCCCGCGGAGACGGCTGCGGCCTTTGGACCTGTGGACCGGGCGTGGAAGAAGAAGCCGGGCCTTGGCAGGAGCTGGCGCAGGGCATGAGGGGCACTTGGCCCGGCACAGACGGAGTTGGCGGGTGGCTCGTTCCTCCTCCGGGCGTTCCACCACAAGGTGAGCTGGGGATGGAGCCTTAGGAGATGGCGGCAGCACGAGACGGAGGCTTTCCTCGGACACCTCAACACGCTCTCTCGCAACCACCGACGACTCCTGTGGGCTCTGGCTCTGGGCTCCTGAACTCGGTATGCAGGGTCCTGGGCTTGGCTTCCATGGTTGTGCGCTTGCCAGGTGGGGTCCAGGGCACAGCCAGCATGGTGTTGGGCTTCTCTGATGATACCCTGGGCTTCTTTCACAGGGCTCTGGCCTTTTCTGGCATGGCTCCGTGTGTCTCACCCCGGCCCTCGTGGTCTGTACACTGCACTCAAGGGTTTGCCGACGGTGGCGTGGTCTTTCCTGTTGTGGCACAACAGTTAAGATTGGGGGCCTTGGAGTTTGTGCCCATGTGCTTTGGCTGGGCACAGAGAGCCCTGTGGGTGGTCTATGCCACGCATTGGTTTTCGGAGAGTTGAATGGAGGCTGGTTTCTCTGCCAGGCGGACGCAGTGCACAGAGTTGGTCTCACACGGTCCTTTTGATGTTTCATGCAGACGTGCCATTCTAGGAGCTCCTGCTCCTTGTAGGCAAGGAAGGGGATCCTTCGGCCTTCCAAGGGGGGAGGCGCTCGGGGAAGGGTTTCCCAGTCCTGCATGGAGAAGTCAGGTGAGCCCGACTGCAGATGGTGATGCGGGCAACACTGAAATGGCGAAAATAAATAAGAAGTTATTAAAATAAAATGGCTTAAAATGCTATATTAAGAAGAACATTAAAACTTCTTTGACAGTTGGCTGTTTTTTGGCATCCTCTGGGTGCCTTGGAACTGAAAGCAGGCAGATATTGCATTCCTACTGTAGGTGAATGAGACTACCTGAGTATGTGCAGAAAGGTGCTGCCCTACAAGTAGCTTTGCATGGGGCTATTCTCTCTTCCCCCTATTTTTTTCTTTTTTAAAAAATCCTGCAGGAGCAGGAAGGGCCTCCTGGGCAAAGGTCTAACTGGAAGAGCAGCAGCCACTGCCGCTCAGTTGCCCGCCCCCTGGCCAGAGGCCCAGTCCACCTTCTGGTTCTGCACCACCACCACCCTTTCTGAGGAAGATGGTACAGGTGAAGAGCAGGATCTTGAGCCAGAAGGCCTGGCTGGAGATCCAGCCAACGGCCTCCACATGGGCTATCCAGGAGGTGTGTTGGATGGAACTGGGCCACCGCTCTGAGCAAGACATCCACCAGGTGGAAAGAGGGCATCCAAGCTCAAGGGGAGAAGAAGGCGCCCTTTGGAGGCCAAGCTGGCACTTGGGAAGGCATGGAGAATCCCAGGAGGAGGAGGATGAACTGACTTGACCTCACAGGAAACAGAAAGCCCTTCCAGATTCATACCTGGTCTAAAAGTAGGGAGGGCCCTGTGGCTGGCCCAGGATGGCACGGTGGTAGATGCTTTGTTGAAGGCCGATGAATGTGCTGGTGGGGCCCGGCTTGGTGTTTCTCACTGATGTGACCCTCCAGCAGCTCCTGTGACTTCCCAGGGAGGAAGTAGATCCTGCGCCCGGTTGGGGGCAGAGGAGGTTGGAAAGGGGGTTCTCCATCCTCTTGGGAAGATGACGAAGCTGAACCCCAGAGGGCGGTTGTGGAGTCCAGGGAGGCCGTTGACCTTGTGATCCTGTGAGGATGGGAAAGGGGTCAGATGCACAACGGAAGCACTTGGGTCTCTTCCAGGTCAGGAGACCCAGAGGACTTCCAGGGCCAAGTAGGGATCTTATAGTTTCCGAAGTCTTCCTTGACGGGAGGACATGGAAAACAAATGGGAAAGAGATGGTTCAATCCTTGGCAAGGAGCCAGGATAATGCAAGAGTGAAAACCCACCTGGCCTGCAAACATGCTGGTTATTTAAGCAATAAGAAGTCTCCCAAGGTGTTTGCCCAAGTGGTTGGAAGCCCCTAACAGCCAGCGGAGAGATAATTTGGCTTTTGTTCTTTGGGATGACAAGGTGCTCAAGAAAAGATCACCTGCGCCTGGAGTAGTGGGTGCAAGTTTTATGCCTCCGTCTGCTCCTCTTCCTGCACACTTTCGCGTTTGTGGGAGGAGGAAGCTGCCAGAGGAAAACAAGAGACGCAATGGACCTCAGCACCCTCATGGTCTCAGATCTAGCACCCCCAATCCCGATTCCTGATCCTAACCAGCACCCGACATACCGTGAGCATCCAAATGCTCCAGAGAGCGAGAACTAGATGGAAGAGGATCCATAGCAGAGACACGGTCTCTATGTGGCGCTGGTGAAAACTTCACCTGCTTCGAAAGCCAGGCTCCAGGCTGGCAGATTTTAAGGCACCTCTGGTGACCTCACGCCGGCATCACAAGCATCCTTTGCACCCTACAACAAGGCACCACTGGGTTCACAGGGCAACCACCGCCTGTGCTGTCTCCATGGTCCCTTCCCACCTTTAAAATACTCTCTGTTTTTTAAACTGGGTTTGTTTATCTGTTTTTGAAAAACAGGAAGGTTGAATGGAAAGTTGTTGGAAACACCAGCTAATTCTAGTTTCGATAGAATCCTAGACCAGAATCCTAGACGTTTAAAGAAAGGAGCTTTTCGAGGCTAATAACTCACAGGGTCAGTATAATAACATAACTTAGAATTTAGAACCTTAGAGTTGGAATACACCTCAAGGGCCATCCAGTCCAACCCCCTGCCATGCAGGAACCCCCATCACAGTATTTCTGACAAGTGGCTGTCCAGCCTCTGCCCTGCATTATTTTGTATGTCTCAATCATATTTCCCTCAGGTGCCTTTTTCCAGATTAAAGAGCCCCAAATGTTTTAGCCTTTCCTCATAAGGGAGGTGCCCCAGCCCAGTAATCATTTTAGTTGCTCTCTTCTGCATATTTTCCAGTTCCACTATGTCTTTCTTTGGATTCAGTTACCAGAATTGTACACAATACTCCAGGTGGGGCCTTACTATCATTTTGTATAATGGCATTATAATGTTGGCTGTTTTATTTTCAACCCCCTTTTTGATAATCCCTAGCATGGAATTGGCCTTCTTCACCGCTGCCACACATTGGGTAGACACCTTCATGGAACTGTCCCCCAACACAGATCTCTTTCATGATCCATCACGGATAGCTCATAGCCCATGAGTTGATCGATAAAGTTTGGATTTTTTGCCCCAATATGCATTACTTTACATTTGGCTACATTAAAATGCATTTGCCATTTCGCAGCCCATTCCCCCAGTTTGGAGAGATCCCTCTGGAGCTCCTCACAATCCTCTCTGGTTTTTACAACCAGGAAAAGTTTCATGCCATCCGCAAACTTGGCCACCTCACTGGTTATCCCTGTCTCCAGGTTATTTATGAACAGATTGAAAAGCAGTGGACCATTCCGTTCCCTAAGCCGTTCCTCCTAAGAAGAACCATGCTGGATCAGCCCAAAGGCCCATCTAGTCCAGCTTCCTGCATGTCACAGTGGCCCTGCCAAATGCCTCTGGGAACACACAAAACTATATATCTGTCTCCTGATACCACTCCCCTGCATCTGGCCCTTGAAGTACCCTGGTTTTAAGCCTGGATATTACACATCTCCATCATGGTTTGTAACCTGGGATGGACTTTTCCTCCAGGAATTTGTCCAATCCCCCTTTGAAGGCATCCTGACCTGCACCGGACGTTCCACGAGCATCCTAATGCTCCAGAGAGCGAGAACTAGGTACACGATGATCCATAGCAGAGCCATGGTCTCTCTGTGTTGCTGGTGAAAAATTCACCTGCTCTGAAAACCAGGCTCCAGGCTGGCAGATTTTAAGGCACCTCTGGTGAGCTCACACTGGCATCACAAACGTCCTTTGCACCTGACAACAATGCACCCCTGCCTGCCTGTCTCCATGGTCCCTTCCCACCTTAAAACTACTCTGGTTTTTTTTTTTTAAGCTGGGTTTATTTATCTGTTTTTGAAGGTTTCATCAAAGACTGGAAAGTTGGATGGAAAGTTGTTGGAAACAGTAGCTAATTCTAGTTTCCATAGAATCTTAGATCACGATCCTAGACGTTTAAAGAAAGGAGCTTTTGGAGGCCAGTAACTCGCAGGGTCAGCATAAGAACATAAGAACATAAGAAGAGCTATGCAGGATCAGGCCAAGGGCCCATCTAGTCCAGCTTCCTGTATCTCTCAGTGGCCCCACCAAAGACCTCTCAGAGCGCACAAGACTAGATCTCTGTCTCCTGATTCCACTCCCCTGCATCTGGCCCTTGAAGTACCCTGGTTTTAAGCCTGGAGATTACACATCTCCATCATAGGTCGTTACTTCACATCCTTCCTCGAGCTGAGGTGAACTTGCCTCCGTGTTGAAATCAGTTTTCCACACGGA
This sequence comes from Phrynocephalus versicolor, assembly GCA_023846285.1. Lineage (NCBI taxonomy): Eukaryota > Metazoa > Chordata > Lepidosauria > Squamata > Agamidae > Phrynocephalus > Phrynocephalus versicolor. Next base: position 705,406 of record JAHTLZ010000038.1, on the reverse strand, counting down.
TCAAGAAGTGGATTGAAAAGATTCCCAAACTCCAGGACGGGAATCTCTCACCCCGCTTGGAGCGCAGTTCAGGGGGCGTGGTCGGGGTGAACTCAGATTGACCCCACAAGGATGTGAGGTTCCGTTCCTTTGAACTCGGATTGACCCCACAAGGACGTGAGGTTCCGTTCCTTCAAACTCGGATTGACTCCACAAGGACGTGAGGTTGCGTTCCTTCGAACCAGTCTCCAGCGGGGCCGCGAACTGCAGCGAGAGGGACGTGAAGTATCAGCCATAGTTTGTAACCTGTGATGGCCTTTTCTTCTGGGAATCTGTCCAATCCCCTTTTGAAGGCATCCAGGCTAGATGCCATCACCACCTCCTGTGGCAGGGAGTTCCACAAGCTAACAGCACGCTGTGTAAAAAAAATATTTTCTTTGGTCTGTTCTCACTCTCCCAACCCTCAATGTCCCCTAGTTCAGGTATTTTTTGAGAGGGAGAAGAGCATCCCTTCTTCAACTTGACTCATGCCCTGCATTATCTTGTACATCTCAATCGTGGTGCCTTTTTTCCCGACTAAAGAGCCCCAAATGTTTTAGCCTTTCTTCATAAGGGAGGTCCCCCAGCACAGCAATCATTTTTGTCGCTCTCTTCTGCACGTGTTCCAGTTCCACTGTCTTTTTTGAGATGCCATGACCGGAATTGCACACAATACTCCAGGTGCGCAGTGATTTCTGCGCCTTTTCCAAGTCCTCCTTTACCTCCCCCTTTCCTCCCACACCATACAGAGGACCAACTGGTTCTCTGGCAGGTTTTCTACTTCTAACATATTTAAAGAAGCTTTGATTATTTCCCTTTTTATTGCTAGCCATGCATTCCTCAAAGTCTTTCTTTACCTCTCTTATCATACATTTCTTTTGGCAGAGTTTGTGCTCCTTTTTATTTTCCTCATTTGGGGAGGATTTCCATTTACGGAAATACCTCTCCTTGCACTTTAGAGCCTCTCTAACTCCACTCGTTAACCATGCCGGCACCCTCTTGGACTTAGAGGAGCTCTTCTTTCTTTGTGGTATGCACTTGTGTTGGGCCTCTATTACCATTGTTTTAAAGAGGCCAAATGCACTCTGGAGAGATTGGATTCTTATTACCTTCCCTTTCAATTTCTTTCTAATGAGTTTCCTCATCTGAGGGAAGTCCGCCCTTCAGAAATCAAGGGTTTTTGTGTCTGATTTGCTTGACACTCTTCCCCTGACATGCATGGCAAAGGAGATTGCAGCATGGTCACTGTTCTCCAGAGTCTCAGTGCCATTCACATCCCTGACCAGGTCCTGAGTATCACACAGCATTAGATCCAGAGTTGCCTGTTCTCGGGTGGGCTCCATGACAAGTTGCTCTAAGGCACAGTCATTCAGCATGTCAAGAAACCCGGTTTCTCTTTCTTGCCCTGAGCTTACATTGGCCCAGTCAATGTGGGGATAATTGAAGTCGCCCATGATTACTATCCTGTCCCTCTTAGGCTGCTATCTCACCTGGGGAAGATCCGGTGAATCTGAAAGTCCGGGTTTTCTTCTTCCTGAGTCACATGATAGAAGTCATGGGATCTCCGTTCCCACGGACAAGGAAGAGAGAAAAAAAGGTCAGCTGAGCAGTGCTGCTGGTGGGGGGATATATTTTTTTTTAAAAGCACCCGAGCAGCCAGAGGACCAGCTGAGCAGTTCTGGGGTGGGGGGATTTAAAAAAATTAAAAGCGCTGAAAGCCAGCTGGCTGACGCTGGTGGGGGGTTATAAAAATTTTAAAATAAAATATAAAAAGCACCTGACCAGTCAGAAGACCAGCTGAGCAGCACTGGGGGCAAGGGGGCAATAAGAATCAAAAGATTTTTTAATCAAGCACTGAAAACTAGCTGGCTGGCGCTGGGCGGGGTGGGGTGGGGTTAAAAATAAAATAATTAAAAAAGCACCCAAGTAGCCAGAGGACCAGCTGAGCAGCGTGGGGGAGAATCAAAATTAAAAAGAAATGCTGATCAGCCCCAGGAACAGCTGGTCGGAGCTATGGGGGGGGGGGAAGAAAAAGAAAAGAAAACTACATCATCTACGACGTCTGGCTCTAAAAAAATGAGCTTTTTTAACAGAGGCAAAAAAATCCCAGCTTCTCCGGTAGGTATTGGAAAACTCACTAAAGGGGGTGTTACCAGGTTGTTGTTTTTTCTTTCTTTTTTAAAGCTGTGGGGACAAGATTTTTGGGCATAGTTTATCTTGAAATTTGATTTGGATTTTTAAGGATGTGTGATAGAGCCCTTAGACAGTTCCATGATTTGTCTCCTCATTTCAAGGTCCCTCTCAAGTTTTTGATCTGGTGGACGATAGCACACTCCCACTATCACATCGCTCCTTGGACCTGATAGTTTAACCCACAGTGAGTGATTCTATGGTGGAGTCAGACCCTCTGTCAATCTCCATTCTGCTGGATTTTACCCCTTCCTTGACATAGATGGCCACTCCCCTTCCAACCCGCCCCTCTCTATCCCTTCTCTAGAGTTTATAGCCTGGGATTGCTGTATCCAACTGGTTCTCCGCATTCCACCAGGTTTCTGTTATGGCTACTATATCAGTGTTATCCCTAGCTACCAAATGTTCAAAGTTCTCCCATCTTTGCTTGGAGGCTTTGAGCATTTGCATGGAAGCACCTGTACAGTGGGTCCTGCAACAACAGCTGCTGCTTTGTTCTCCCCCCCACCCGCCCAGCTTTTATTTTCAGTAGACAAACTACCACATCCCATTATTCTCCCAGTGCTAATACCAACTATGTCATTACTTTGAACATCAAATTCAATTAATGGATTCTGCTTGCCCATGCCTTGATATTTTTTTCTCTAAGAGGCCACCTGGTGTGAGTCATAACTTTTCTCCCTTATTCTGACCTGATTGCTTGTGTTTATGTGCAAAATGCATCCATCTCTTTACAGTATTTATCTCCAACCTACTGCTTTGCTTTATTGCAGGACGACGAGCTAGCATTGCTCTTGGCTTCCCAGGAGTAAAAGAAATCCATGTTCCTTTGCTTATAAGGCTTGGCTTCTGAGCAATTTTTAATAGGGCAATTTTAGACACTTCAAGTGACATTTTCAATTCTTTCTCTTTTTATCGCAAGAAAATTGTTAACTCTCTTGGATTCACATGATAAACCATCCTGAAGTGGTGAACAACATTATTCAGCACTCCTTAATTTTGTTACACTTGGGATGGCTAAAATTTAGGAATGGTTTCAAAACTGCCTTTTAAATTTCTCCTTAGATTTTGGAGACACGAGTTATCCAGCCTGGTTTCTGAGGCACTCAGCCAGTGAGAGGGGGAGTTTAATTGTGTGATGGATGAGAATATAATTATTTATTTTAAATAAATTTTTTAACTCTGCAGTTTTCCTTAGAAGGGTCTTCATCTTTATTGCAGAAGGCCATTGTCTGCCTAAGGAGCCTATTTAGGCCACTATCCACCTAGTGAGCCTATTCATAGAATCATAGAGTTGGAAGAGACCTCCAGGGCCATCCAGTCCAACCCTCTGCCATGCAGGAACCCCCATCACAGTATTTCCGACAGATGGCCATCCAGCCTCTGCTTAAAAACCTCCAAAGAAGGAGAACCGGGTGGTATGAAAGCAATGTGAACTATAAATTGGAAGCCTTGCTACCTCAGACTGACGAAATTGCTTGGATGAGCAGTGAAACATTTCAATCTCACAGGAAAAGAAGTACAGTTGGGGGATGGGGATTGCAACATAGAATAGGTAGAGAGGAAGTACAGGAACACCTGGAAACATTAAATGAATTTAAGTCTCCTGGGCCAGATGAATTACACCCAAGGATATTAAAAGAACTGGCAGAAGTAATTTCCGAACCATTAGTGATAATCTTTGAGAAGTCCTGGAGAACAGGGGAAGTCCCCATCGACTGGAGGAGGGCTAATGTCCCCATCTTCTAAAAGGGGGGAAAAGAGGACCCAAATACTTACCGCCCAGTCAGCTTGACTTCACTTCCTGGAACCTAGAGAAGATTATTAAACAGTCGGTCTGCAATTATTTAACAAACAATGCTGTCGTTACAAGAAATCAACACGGGTTTCTTAAAAACAAGTCATGCCAGACTAATTTGATCTCTTTCTTTGTTAGAATTACAGGCCTGGAGGATGAGGGGAATGCTGTGGATATTGCTTATCTGGACTTTAGTAAGGCCTTCGGTAAGGTTCCCCATGGTATTCTTGCTAAGAAGTTAGTAGAAAGTGGGATAGATAGTGCTACTGTTAGGTACATTTGTAATTGGTTGACTGATCGCACTCAAAGGGTGATCATAAATGGCCTCTCTTCAGCTTGGAGAGACGTGACCAGTCGGGTGCCCCAGGGTTCTGTTCTGGGTCCAGTGCTGTTCAATATCTTTATCAATGACTTGGAGGTAGGAATAGAGCGTATGCTAATTAAATTTGCAGATGATACCAAATTGGGAGGGGCTGCTAATTCCCTAGAGGATCGGATGAAAATCCAAAAGGACCTTGACAGATTAGAATGCTGGGCCAAAGCTAACGGAATGGATTTCAAAAGAGGGAAATGTAGGGTGCTATATCTAGGAAAAAAGAATGAATTGCACAGATATAGGATGGGGGACACTTGGCCGAATAATAGTACCTGTGAAAGGAATCTGGGAGCCTTGGTAGACCACAAATTAAACATGAGTCAGCAGTGTGATGCGGCGGCCAGAAAAGCCAATTCGATTCTTGGTTGCATCAATAGAAGCATCGTATCTAGATAAAGGGAACTGATAGTACCACTCTATTCTGCTCTGGTCAGACTCCACCTGGAGTCCTGTGTCCAGTTCTGTGCGCCTCAGTTTAAAAAGGATGTTGACAACCTCGAGCGGGTGCAGAGGAGGGCGACTGGGATGGTTGAAGGTCTGGAGGAAATGTCTTATGAGGAACGGCTTAGGGAACTGGGAATGTTTAGCCTCTCTAAAAGAAGGCTGAGGGGGATATGATAGCTATGTTTAAATATTTGAAAGGATGTCATATTGAAGAGGGAACAGGTTTAGTTTTCCCTTGCTTCAGAGACTAGGACTCGGGGCAATGGTTTCAAACTACAGGAAAAGATATTCCATGTGAACATTAGGAAGAACTTCATGACAGTTAGAGCTGTTCGGCAGTGGAATATGCTGGCACAAAGGAGGGTGGTGGAGTCTCCTTCCTTGGATGTTTTTAGGCAGAGGCTGGATGGCCATCTGTCAGAAATATTGTGATGGGGTTCCTGCATGGCAGGGGCTTGGACTAGATGGCCCTTGAGGTCTCTTCCAACTCTATGATTCGATGATTCGATGATACCTCTTGTATAAACCATTGTGTTCCCCTTATCTGTACAAACCTTATATAAACCCTGACCACCCCCCCTTGCTCAAAGGCAGACCTCCAACTTGCCTCCTGATGGTGTCGTCTGTAGTTCCTTTGATGGATCCATTAAACGAACGCAACTGGACTCTGTGTCAGATCTTCATTGGCAGTTTAGATCTGGTGTACATTTCCTAGAGACTAGCTCCAGTGGCTCAACAAGACCTTTTAAGGAATGGGCGTAGCTAATGTATTGGTTTTAATTGTGCAAAGGCACTACTGGCCCTGGGCACCCAGGCTCAGTGATGAACACAGGAATAAAAAAAAAGTGTTTTCAGGGGGAGTGTAACCCCGTTTCCCTGACTCATAAGGATTGTATCATAATCAGGGAGAGGAATACATTGAAAACTATTTGCTGCAGTTCTTGATAATTTAAAATAAATAATAAAACAGAGAATGATGTAGAGAGTTCTCCTGCAAAAAGGGACCTTGGTGTGACTATATGTGCAATTATATCATGATTGCTGGCTGCTGCTCTATTTTCAGCACAGCTGTGCACAAGTGTCCTTTCAAATTCTTCACACTATTAGTACTTGGAGAAACGTCCATGAAATAAGTTTATTGTACTTGTTATTCAGCCAAGGAATGTGTGCAAAATGCCTCTCTTCCGTTATACAATTATGTCTCAGCATCAAACCAGTTCTTAATCTTCAGGTACAGGTTGATCATGGCCAGGCAGGGTTGAATCACAAGCTGAAATGTTGGGATGAAGTGGGCCTCTCTTTTTGTAGTCCAAGAGCTGCCCTGGCTTCAGGATTTATTTATTTAGTTATTTATTTATTTACAGCCCATCTGGAATGGACGCCACTCTGGGTGGTTTACAACAATCTCAACATAGCAAATCACATACAATATACTGTATAATAAAATAAGAATAATAACAAGCATAATAATATATGAAAACAATATCAAACCAGACATTGATCATAGAACTGGAGATCGAAATAAGCTGAAGACAGATGGAAAGAAATTGCTGTTATCAACATATCAGTGAAGAATAAGTTAGCAACCTGGGAAAGCCATTTGGAATAACTAGGTCTTCAGGCATTTTTTGAAGACAAACAGCCTGGGAGCCTGACCGATCTCCAAGGGAAGCTGGTTCCATAAATGTGGTGCCACCACTAAGAAAGCTCAAGTCACCATTGTTGTCTTATGGACTTCCTTTGGAGTCCTTCGGAGTCGGCACCCTCAGATAACCTGCTTGCGAGAAATGAGTGTTACGGGTGGTATTCTGGGGTAGAAGCTGTTCCAATCTCAACATTAGAACCTTGAAGTCAATGTGGTAAAAGATCGGCAGTCAGAGCAGTGCGGCCAACATAGGGGTGATATGTTGGTACAGTGGTATCTCGACTTACGAATTTAATCCGTTCTGAATGCGTGCTTTTAAGTTGAACTACTCTTAAGTCGGGGCACCTATCTAAATCATTGAAAAAATAAGTTTAAAATGGAAAAAAATTGTAAGTTGAGCAGACCATATCTAAATTTTGTAAGGTGGCAGTTAAAATGGCAACAGTTTTCCGCTTAAGTCGAATTGCTCTTAAGTCAAGCTGCTCTTAAGTTGGGGTACCACTGTATAATTCTATAACAGTTACTAGTCTGTCCACAGTACTCTGCACTAGCTGGAGCCTGTGCATTAACCTCCAAGGCAGCCCCACATAGAGGGCACTACAGTAGTCTAATCTTGAGACTACCAGTGCATGGACCAGCAAAATGAGAGCACAGGGGTCCAGGAAGGCACACAGCTGAGCGATCTGCCATAGATGAAATAGTGCAGTGCGGACCACCAATACCACCTGAGTTTCTGTAGTGAGTGCTGGGTCCAGTATTATGCCAAGGCTGCACACCTCATCCTGCACGGGGAGAGCCCCCCCCCCAAAGCTGAGGTAGTTTCCTGACCCACCAATACCTGACATCCCCACCCAAAGGACCTCCATCTTGGCATCAAGACGGTTCAACCTCAGTCTATTCACTCTCATCCATCCCAGCATGGCCTCCAGGCAGCGATCTGGGGATGGAATGGCATCCACTGTAAATGGCAAAAAGATGATATAGAGTTGGTGTCATCAGCATACTGATGACTTGAAACCCCATACCTCCTGATGACCTCCCCCAGCGGTCTCATATAGATATTAAAGAGCATAGAAGAAATGACCAACCCAGTGGCACCCAGCAATTGAGGGACCAAGGAATGGAGGTCACCTCCCCCAGCTGCACTCTCTGGGGATGGTTCCCCAAAGAAAGAGAGGAACCACTGCAGAGCAGTGTCTCCAGTCCACAACTTGGAGAGCCTACTGGAAGAAGGCTTATCACTGCAAACAATCTTGGATAGATCACAAATTATGTGAAACAGTTCAGCCTGGTGGTTTTGGGCTTTGCTTATCCTGTTAGAGAAGCAAATTCTTCATGAGACCTTAATCTTGGCTGAATAAATAGTCGACGTGATCTTGACAGCAGATAAATTTGGTAAATTTTCCGTTTGGTACGGCTTCCAAGTGCTTTCTAGCCTCCTGTTCTGCTTCAAGGCCCACAAGTTCTGGTTAAACCAAGAAGCAGTGTGGACCCATTGGCAAAGGGGACATTCAGAAGCGAGTGCATCAATTGCCCTGGGGGGGAAAGCACACCACCCTTCCATCAGAGCATCAAAGGGGGTGCCAACCAGTTCATTGGGAATACCACACATGACATTCTGGAACCCAAGGGCAATCCATTAGCCTGCAAGGGTGGACCATCTTAATGGCACCAAGGTCCCCATGGAGAGGGGGAGCCACTGCAAAGCTGCACTTCAACAGGCGGTGGTCCAACCATGACGAGGGGACCGATACAAGAGTGGTCACCATCAGGCCTCTCTCTCTGAGCATTTAAAAATACCAAGTCTGAAGTGTAGCTCACCGTGCGTGAGACCAATGACAAGCTGGGAAAAGTCCAAAGAGGCAATGGTCTCGAAGAACTCAAAAGCCGCCCTGTGACCTGCACTTCTGTATGGATGTTGGGGTCACTCAGAAGTTCAGAACTATAAGCCTGGGGAATCTCAACAGGACCACGGAGACAAAGGATGCCAACTCCAGAAGGGAAAGTGCTGGGTCAAGGGACCAGCACAATCCCAAATCCATCCCTGGCCCCAATGGACCTGTGGAGGGCCTCAAGATCCGGTATTGCCAATGGCAGGAGCCTGACATTTTTATACAAAATGGTCACCCCTCCCCTTCCATCCGGTCTATCCTGGTACAGGATGAAATACCTAGGTGGGCAAATAAGAGAGGGCATAGGCCCTCCCTCAGAGTCCACCAAGGTCTCAGTGACGCAGGCCAGGTCTGCCTTTTCATCCAGGATCAAGTTCTGGATGAGCTAAGTCTTATCAAAAGACCTGGCATTCACGAGCAGAATGGAGGGCTAATTGAAACGGTTACCTTGTATCTGGTAGGAGGTAGTAGCACCAGAACAGGGTACAGATTTCAAACATCTGTACCTCGTTCTCATAGATCTCATAGGTGCTGCTCCTATCGCGTACCTACCTCGGCCCGTAACCATTGTAACAATAACTTTCCCATGATCCCAGAAGATTAGGCATAAAGTGGAAGAGTGGTATCAAAATAAAGTGACTAAATCAAACCAGGCATTTGAAAAATAAAGCTAAAAGTACATTCAAATTAAGTAAAGAAGAAAGATACTGGGGGTGAGGGGCAAATACGAATGCAGGATATTGCTCTTTCTGTATCCACAATTCAGAACGACAAGAAATGGCCTGATTTTGCTGCACAAAATCTTAAATTGGGGTATCTGATTGGCTGCCTCCTCTGGATTGAAAAATGATGTTGAACCAAGTTCAACATCCCCTACTTTTCTGTATTTGCAGAGTTGCTGCTCTACATTGAGATGGTTGGAGGCACAAATAATATGAATTTGCCTCCTCCTTAATACTAGAATTTATGAATTATCAAATTGTATTTGAAACATGGGCAGCAAACAAATTCAAAAAGATGAGCCACAGCAAAGATTAAGTCCAGCTGGTGCCATGCTTTAGCAAAGAAAAGGAATCCTAGAATCCTAGAATCATAGATTTGGAAGAGACCCCAATTGCCATCCAGTCCAATCACCTGCCAGGCAGGAACCCCCATCACAGTACTCTCGACAGATGGCCATCCAGCCTCCACTTAAAAACCTCCAAAGATGAGAATAAAGAGGAAAAGCCTCCATCCTCTGAACTGGCAAAATCCAAGATCTGAATTGTGACGTGAGCCACAGAGTCAGCCCAAGGGACAGTTCGCTCATGAGTGTGACTGATCATCTGGATGGCTCACCCCACCAAAGTAGAGCTTCACTGAAGCTCTTTGTGATCATTCATAGGTTCCAAGAAATAGTTACATAGACCAGAGAAAATGTTGAAAAGCACCCCTGACAATTGGGTGAGAAGCGTATGACTAATGAAAACCAGAATCAGGTTTGATGAGGGCACTGGAAGACCTTCCTGACCCTCTGAGGCTGCAACGGTTGGGCCTCTTTGCTACCGAACGACAGCGTCTAAGAGGTGACCTGACTGAAGTTTATAAATTCATACACAGTATCGACAAAGTAGATAAAGAAAAACTGTATTCCCTATCACACAACGCTGGAACTAGGGGCACTCCATTAAACTTTTTGGGTGCTAGATCTGAAACAAATAAGAGAAAGGACTTTTTCACCCAGAGGATCACTGCTCTGTGGAACTCCCTACCAGAAGAAGTGGTGACAGCCTTGACAGCTTTAAGAAGGGATTGGACAAGTTCATGGAGAACAAGGGTATTCATGGCTATCATGATGGATGCCTAAGGACAACCTCCAGGTTGGAGAGAGAGGCAGGATCTCTCTCTCAATGCCATTTGCAGGGGATCATAAGCAGGTGAAGACATCTGCTTGGGAATCCCCTGAAACAAATGGTGAGCCACTGTGTGAGACAGTATGCTGGACTGGATGGGCTGTGGCCTGTTCCAGCAAGGACATTCTTATTTTATGTTCTTATGTTCTTATAGGTTCTGGAATTTTATTTTCTTTCCTTCATCTCTGGTGTTGAATTGGCAACATGCCTTGTTAAACACCTCACTGCTGAAGAGGGCGAATTTCCTTACCACCTGTGAGAAAAAAATGTCCTAATCTTTCTGTAATCCTTTTGCATATTTCAAACATAATAGGGCTTATAATTACATTTAAAGATGTATACCCCATCCCATGTATTCATATTAAAATTTCCAATACAATATTAAAAGAGCAGATTCTGACATGGGTAATGCCTTCATTGAATCACAAAAAAAGTTAACAAACAAGCCCAGTTTGAGTTATACAGGACTTTTCATAAAACCTGTTGGTTACGAAGGAAATAAATATGGGGGTGGGGCGGGACTATAAAAGATGCACATTATTTTTGAATGTAGACCAGGGGTGTCCAAACTTTTTGCAAGGAGGGCCAGATTTGGTGAAGTGAAAATGGGGGGGGGCACGACCATTCAGCAGCATTTGGCCCCTGGGCCAGACTTTGAACAAGTCTCTATAACATGCAAGGAGGAAGGGAGGATTTTGCAGCAACAGAGCCGGGGGTGGGTAGGCTGGGAAGGTGGCTGGGTGGTGGTGGTGGACAGAGGCAGGGAGGGCAGGCCAAACATAAAACTGCAAGCTGATGCCTCCATCCAGGATGGGAAAGAGCCACCTGGCGGGGATGCATGAAAGGCTGAGCCGTTGAGAAGAAGAGGCCGCGGGCCACTCAAAATTTGTAAATGGGCCACATTTGGCCCCCGGGCCTGGCTTTGGACATGCCTGATGTAGACGTTTAGAAAGGCAATAGAGAGTTTGCAGTGGTTTTTGAGGCTGGTCATCAAGTTATCATTTTTGAAATCTCTTAGGGCAGACAAAATTCTGGCTTGGTCTTCCTGCCCGCTGACCTGGATGAAGAACTGTTGGTTGTTTTATATAGCAGAAATACATAAAATCGCTGCCCAATGCAGTGTTCTGGAAGAATCTAAAAGCTTGCCTTGTCTGTAACTTTTTAGGATTCTAATGCAAGGAAGATCCAAGGCAGAACTTTGCCATTAAAACATGGAATTCTAGTCTTTTCTTGTTCTTGCTATGCTGAAATTTCCTGCAAGGCCTTACAGCCATTAAATATCCACAGCATTTTAAAAAGTGCTAAAAATACGACTTGCTAATAAAAGACTAAAGGTGCACATTAATGTAAATATTTATGTTCTGTGATGCCATATTAGCACTTACAGTCCATCCATCTTTCCTACTAATGGCTCTGAATAAAAATGGGCAGTCAGGATGTCTGACAATTTAAGAAATTACTGCTGCATTGCTCCATCTTAATCACCCCCCTTCTTCTTTCTTAGTGATGGATATGAGGAAGCTTTTAGGCTTTTGCTTCATCTGCATCTCCATCAGAGTGCAGGTTTCTGCTGGATGGCCAAGGTACACATTCTCCTTTCCATTCATGGCACCAAGAGTAAAACAGAGTAGAAAGTTCTTGGATGTTGGTGGGGGAGAGGGAGGGAACTGTAAATCAGAGGGGTTTGAACAGTGGTTCTCAATCTGCGGGTCCCCAGATGTTCCTGGACTACAACTCCCAGAAATCCTGGCCAGCTCAGCTAGTAATGAAGACTTTGGGGAGGTTAGAATCCTGGGAGTTGTGGTCCAAAACATTAAGAGGGCCGGAGTTTGGACATGCCTGGCATAGAGACAGGTCTGAACTCAGACATTGCCTTGTCCCATTCGTTTACTCCAGAAATCAGCTGAGGAGTCGGGGGGGGGGAATACACTGCTTACACCTTCTCTCCCTTCTACATATGCTAAAACAGAGAGTAAGCTTGAGAAGGGAGTAGGAGGGGAGTAGAGATGAGGTCCCAGAGTGAGAGCTGCTCTAGTAGAGTGGCAGGTGAGATGGGTGCATGGCCTCATGTGTCCTCATTGACCAACATCTACGCCAGTGAAGGCAACCCCTCACCCAATAAGGTGGACTCATTCATGAATAGAGACAGTTTAAAGTCTCTATGATCAGTTTGCTTGCTTTCCTGGCAACCTGCAAACATAGTAGTTGCTGAGTTCATGTCTGCACATGATGGCTGTTAAAGCTCATCTTGAGCAATAGGACACAGACAGCTCCCCAGACTTCATCACTGGAGACTTGTCAGCAAGGAAAAATTTAATTATTTTTTGTGGGCTACTGAAATACTGCTTAGTTGGTCTACTTCTAAATGTAGCACATGTGACCTGTCTTTTTAGGATATTAAAGAATTCTTGATTTCAATCTATATTTTATATTAATATTTTCAATGAAAGTACCTTTTGTTCTCATCTAAATTGCTGCCCATTTTCATGGCACGCAGAAATTCTCTTTCAATAAGTCTTGGTATCAGTAGTGTACAGTAAGAGAGAAATGTAATGTCCTTGGGTTCCCACCTTGATCATTAAGCACACCGTGTTCCTCTCGTGGGTGAGCTTCCAATGTACTCACAGGAATGAACTAGAAAGTCAGGGGAATGGTATCAGAAACAGAGGTGCAGGGCAGGGAATTTAATGTGGAATTTAAACAGGCCAACCTAAATGCATATCTTTAATTACTAGATTGAAATACAGATCTGATTTGTATTCTGCATCTCCGATGCAATTTTCTTCTTCTCCAGGGCAATGTTTACAATACAATGTTCTCAGTTCAAAAAAATCGAAAAGGGATAGACTGGAACTTTGCAAGCAAAAATGATTTGGTGGGGCCTGGGTGTGTCGAAAGGGAACCTCATAAAAGTAACCCAGGTGGTTGTGAACCTTCAGCCCAGCAAGGGGTGTGTGTGCAGCTGATTATGCCCTCTTATGAACTTGTGGGTCCTGACTGGATAGCTGAGTGATAGCTGACTGTGGAGCCAGACATGGGGAGTTTGATTCCCCTCGGTGCATCTCTAAAAGCCCATCTCTGTGGTCTTGGACAAATTTTACAGTCCCGGAGCATCTCTAGAAGAAGGAAAATGCAACAATCAGTTGTGAGGTATCAGAGCGATATCTAAGTTAAATGTGATGGTTTTAGTATCATCTTAAGAGTTTTCAAGTAGTGTTTTAAATTTTGTAAGTGGTTTTAAGAGTTTTTAATATCTTGTGTGGTGTTTCATGTGTTTTATGTGTTTTGTACGGTATCTTGTTGTTTTGAGTGTATAGTGGAACAGCACTCTAATTTCATTGTGCATTATCTTGCATATGCATAATGACAATAAAACTCTATTCTATTCTATTCTATTCTATTCTATTCTATTCTATTCTATTCTA